>WOGN01002444.1:0-16735 GCA_015342105.1 Leptinotarsa texana
ATCATAATCAACCCCGCCGTCACGGTTGGTTGATTTACGAAGCACTTAATATTTTCCATGAGCGACATGTAAATGACCGTTTCTAAGCTCATGAAAAAACTGGCATAGAAAACTTCTTGTAGACATTCTGTCCTGGTTTTTTCATGAACTTTTTCCACGAGTATCCAGCTAACCAACACATCGACAGCTATGTTTTCATTTGAATGACCTGAATATCAAAACCATGTAATGATGTGCATAAGCCTTGGTGGCAGGAGGCACATTACCTAGCCGTTTTAATAAAGTCCATGTTTCTGGGTGAGCATTAACCCGCTAATATCGCGGGGGGCGTTCCCCACCGCCTCCTCTCGGCGGGGACGTGAGGGCGCATCTGTCTGGAGTCACTTTTCGATTCTACCCTTGAGGTAGAGGTACTCATGAAATGTAAGCATGTGAATAGTTTATTTTAATAAAAAAGATTTTTGCTTTTTGCTTGGTAAGATATTCAAAGAATTATCATTTGAACTCTGACATATCACATGTCTTTTTTTAATTTCATTTCACGGTTATATGAATAGGATCCTACTGATAATTTTTGGTGTTGAGTGTTTTCTCGATTCGAAAATAATTGCTCAATTTCTTGGATTTGTACGAATTCCAGAGTTATATAAGTGTGATGATGCGTCGCACCGAAATTTTCAGCTGGTTCGTGTTCACTTTCTCTTCACTTTCGTCGAGTCCTTACGATCTGCGTGCATGTTCAATATTATTTGACTCTTATGTCACTATTCTTCAAATTATGTTACGTAACTGTACTACATACTAACCTGTTCAATTTTCAGAGAGGCACGATTTCTTTTCGATGGATATGAGTTGATTGATATCGTAATTTATATAGAAAAATAGCTCGGGTAATAAAGTTTATATCTGTTGACATTCACGCAGAAAATATCAATATTTCGCAAAATTTAGGTCAAGATATACTTAATGCGGTAACCTTTTTCCATACTTGATTAAATACTGCCTCTCGACCGCCTTCCATTCATCATCTTCCTTCTGGTTGTAAGTGAAATTGTTATATTTTCTTCTGCTTCCAAGTATTTGTAGAATATTTTTAGACGTTTTCAAATCCGATAAAGTATCATCTATTTTCATTTCATATTCAAGAGTGTTCATTGGCATTGGATATTTTGATAATTAATTGATTATAATTTTCGATTGATTCAAGTTATTAACAAATGAGTAACACAAACACTTTCTGGATCTACTTCATCTGTGGTAACCAAAACAATACTTATAATTTTTTGTTTTTTGTAGCAAGTCTAATCTCGTTTTCCAAACGTCTTTCAGTTAAGTTCCTATTACATTTATGCTTCGAATAATTCATGATCTCAACTTGTATATTTCTTTGTCATCCACCATATTTTTTTGCTTCCCACTTCCATTCATTTAATGGATCTTGTTCATATTTTCTTTAATTTTTCATACTTCCCTAGTTTTGTTTTCATATGTGTGCTCCAATTTTTTACCATTATTTTTATTCAGTTCTTCTCTTCGTACTATATCCATATACAATTATCGATATTCATTTCTTGCAAATCTGATTAATTTTTGTTTTTTTATTTTATTCTACTTCTCATCATTTTCATTAGTTTCTTTTTCGACAAAAAAACCATTTACATGGATTATGAATCACTTGTTTCAAATTGTTCTTTGGAATTTTCCATCATTGAAAATTTGTGAAAAATCACCACATTCCATGCAAAACCTCATCTTCATTATATTACTATCAGATTTCTCTTCTAGTCGTTGGTTATGTCTGAATAACTTTCGTTCTTGGGTTGGTGTTACAATTTATTTCGTTTTCACACAAAGGTGTAGATGGTGGATTTATCGACTATAATGTGATTCCAGTCAACCAAATTATAATGATAAAGTTCTTAAATATGAATATAACCAACTGTAAGAAATACGTGTAATCTATATTGACAGTTTTCCTCTTTCCCACGTCAACCTGTAATGTATAATTCAAAAAGTCCTTCGCAAAACGTATTGACTTTTATAAATGTTATATGTTACTATATTTATTTTCATTGTGAATATACTTTTACATCAGAATTATGGCTGGATTTTCTTTGTGTGAAGTAATAACATGTAATATAGCATATTGCCGAAAAGATTTCCGTTGATATTTTTCTTCATTCTGGTTAAAATGAAATTCCATTTTTCATATATTTATACATAGTTCTTTATACTCTGTGTTCTTTATATTTGAATAACTCCCAACTGGAATACAATCAGTCGTTATTACATAGATGGAATGAATTAAATAAGCCATATATTTGAACAGATTGGAGGAGGTGCAGGAGGAGGAAATAATGCCCCTATGGCTGGTGGGGGCATAGGAGGCTTAACAAATATTTTATCACAAATTGATTTGCCTGGATTGTTACAAGGAATAAATAGTTTCGTAAAATTAGTTGGAGCTTTCTGTCCACCATTGTCACAGGTAATTATGGGACTCATTTTTATAAACACGTAATAACATGATTCAATGAATAATTTCGCGTTTCCAATATTGACATTACTGTCGTCAATGTCACAAAACCAAGAAAATAAGTTTTCAGTATGCCATAGCCAACACACACTTTCCGATCATGTCATTATGTAGCTTTTCAGAGTTGATTATCTATAGGAAATTATTATGTATTGAGGTCAATTAGTATATTATGAAAGAGTTATTGTGGAAATTACAGTTTAATGGAATAGATTGTTACACATTAATTAAATTAATTTGAAATTATATCCAAATCGAATCAAAATTAAAATTGACAATTGAAATCATGTGAAGGCGTCCTTCAAGGAATGAAAGTTCATTTTGATTTGGAAAAAATATCGAATGCAAAAAGGCTAGTCAACCTCAAATAGTTGATGTACTAACGTTTTGTTAAAACGAAGCAGGACCAACTCAATTGAAAAATGTAACTCTTTGAATATAAGGTGAAGAGATATTGAAAATAATTCATTGAGTGATATTGATTTATTCAGACATGTGACAATATGTTTCATTCTGAATTATTTTTCAAGCACAAGTATGAATGGAGCAACAAGTTGACTCTGTTAGATAGATCGCAACAAAATACATAGCATTACTGCAAGTGCTATGGGCTGATATTGATTAGTTCAACTTCATGGTCCATTTCAATCCTTACCCTTCGTCAGCTTGCTTGAGTGTGTCTCAAATTCCATGGACGTTTATAATTAGGAGGAATTAAATATAAAAGTAGTGATAATTAGTCTCCCAAATCAATGATTTTGGGTTAGATTTTTCCATATAACAACAAAAAGATCTATTAGAGAATCTTCAAATGCATGTTAAGATAATTCTTTCAATAGAGTAAGAAAACATTTTATAAGAGATATTTCATATTGAAATAGCTCATCAGCAAGCAGTCGATAAAAAAATCAACAAAACATCAACAAAAAGTACAAGAAGTCTAATTGTACTAATTTCTTGGAATATTTCTGTGAGTACTGTAAATATTCCTGAAATAATACAGTATCATAAGTCGTTTTCGGAACATATAAGCAATGATTATGAGTAGGTTTCAGAAAACAAAATTGAAAAATTTCTGAAGGAGTTTGGATCCTTCCTGCAGTACAAACTCATGAAATTTTCTTTCAAAACACTGAAATCGAACTCTTGAGAAAGGAAGTAATTCTTGTTTCAAGTACTTATTATATCAAATTAATATTTTTCGAACCATTTTCCATTGAGTAGTAGAATATTATATGATTAATAATACATAATTCTTTCGTCAATTCATGTCGGAATTAAAATTTTGATAAATCTTATTTCGAACACTTACACTTGTCATACTTCCAACGGGCATCTACTGTTCCTTAGAGTGAAATTTTTATTACACTTTTAGGTTTTGGATAATGTTATACAAAATGTAACAAGCACTGCATTCAGAGTATTTGGACGAGCAATTTTGCAAGGAGGAGGATTGGGAGGATCTGGAGGTGGTGGTGGGGGTGGGCAAAAAGTCAGTGTAGTGCTTCCCACCTTCCCACCAGACGACGACGACGAAGATTACGAGGATGAAGATAATGCAGAAAGTAGCTCATCAGCTTCTCTTGTACAGTTGGATGGAAAGAGTACTATTTCTGACAGTGACACCACTAGTGAATCACAAAAAGAAGCCATTGTTCTAAGATCTGATGACGAAACTAGCGATGGTTCAGATGCTGGTGTCATGAATACTGAAAAAAATAAAGAAAGCGGAATAGAAAATATTCCCTCATCACTTTACACTGTGAGATTTCAGATTTGTTGTGAACATTTTCAGCATTTCTAGAGAAACCTTCTTTATCGTATTTTATTTCTATGTTTTCCACTATATATCACAAAATTCCAATTCAAATTGAAATCATTTCCTTTCCTTGTTTTTCCGAGTGAATGTAAGTTCAACAATATTAACCAATTGATTCCGAGACAAACTATTCATCACCGGCAAAAATTAGTTGTATACATTTTCTAAAATAATTGAAGAGATTATAAGATAACAACGATCCTTGTCAGCTAGGTTTTAGTAGGTATAATCAATATCAACAGAAAGTAATTCATTCTTGAGAATATAAAAATCAACTTACTGTTGAACAATGATACTTTTTACGTTCATTTGAATTCTACTGTCCATAACTGGATAGTCTGAAGAACAAAAGAGTTATTACTTTCCAATCTAACACAATCTTTCAAATGAAATTTGCAATATATCTTTCGTATTGTTTGCTACCATCAAGTAACTTTTACATAAATTGAATTAAATATTCAGTTCTATATCATGAATATCGTTATCGTGAAAAATACTTTCTTCAATTATTTTCTACTTTACAAATGACGAATGTCGAGGAAGAAAGTAGCATTGAAATCTAAAAAGGAAAATGTATGAACATTCGCCAAATGTTTTTTTCAGTTGTGGTTAGGAGGAATATTTCAACTGAAATAATCCAATGAAATAATTACTTCTGAACTAAACTATTTTCGAAGTTGTGATATCTTCTACAGCATTAGAGATTTAACTTTGCAGTTAACGCAAACACGCCTCATGATGCATGCCGCAGTAGTAGACGAAACATTCGGTATACGTTCGATTCGACTACGGCATTTCAGTTCAGATTTTGTTCTCATTCTTCTTCATTTTTATAATAATCAAATCTGTTATGATATATCAGACCTTTTTCAACTATTACTGTGGCACAATGTACATGTTCACAATAATATCGAAAATTCAGAAAGTTTTATAAATACTCATATAAATACTGATGAAAAATAACAGTTTGTATAATGAACGCATTTTCTGCGAGATATAATGATTAATATCCCACAAAGTAACATGATTAACATAAAAGAAAATGTCAGGTTTCAAAAAATATTTTTTTAGTGTTCGATTGAAAATATTTTTCCATTATTTTCAAAACGAAGTATACTTAGCATACTCATAGTCAGTTTGCCGTTCAAAAGGCGGCGGAAAATGCTTTATATGAGTGAATTTTCATTTTCTAATCTGGATGAATATATGAAAATATTCCACTATAAGACTTCATCAAAAAAATATACTGTTTGATTTCCGGTTTCCCTTCGCGGTTGATGCGGTTATTTTTGAAATAAAAAAAATGTTGAGGAAAATGAAACTTTTCTTAACTATTGAGAAAAAGTAGGTGAGGCAATTTGGCAATAATATTGAAGAATATCACTACTTTATATGTTGAAAATATAAAAAAATAATTAACTCGAAGTGTCCACCAAACTGCTATTCAGTATTCGAAAAAAGTATTTTTTATACAGAATCCTGAATTCAGTTTTTGTATACAAATTGAGAGAGATATTCCTAGGGAAATCAATAACTTCAGATGAGATTTTCATATTTCAGTCTACATAACCTCAACATGTGTCACTAAATCGTCCAGTAGAGTTGAATGTAATAGTCAAATTATGTTATGAAGTGTACCAAATATTTCCATGGAGTCTCAAACAATTATATCATCACATACCTCATTTCAGAGGGAGATTTCTTCTGTTCGTATACCTACGAAGAGCCAATCTATGGATAAATAACACATGTTTTAAAATTATCACAATAATATCATTGTCAATCGTTCTGAATACTTATTCTTACCAATGATTTCTTTTTCCAGTAGTGATTTATATGACTATTAAGTCTATCAGTATTTAGTTGTACCCCTCAGGTTTATTAGTGATCACGACAATATCACTTAGGTCAATATGACTCAATTCAAATTCAGTTCAAAGAAATACTCGACTCTCTTGAAAATTTACTTGAAACATTACAAGTGTGATAAAACTCTTCAACTGCTTTCCAGCTGAAAAATACTTCATTAAAAGTGTTTTGGAGTAGGTACGAAGCACGAAGAAATATAAATTATCTTTACTCTTTACTGAGAATCGTCTATTATTTTCCAATACCTCCTTGTTTTCTTTCAAGAAACCAACAGATTCTAATGATTTTCTCTTTTCCTTGCAGTCTCCTGCCAACGATGAGAGCAATCTCATTGCCAAGAGGCACGTGAGGGTGACGAGGGAAGTGGATGACTCCGACCAAGAGGGAGCCGAATCTGCGCCTGTTCCAGAAGATTTAGCGAACATAGAAGAAGACGACCAAGATCGTAACAAGAGATTCCTACCTTTCGGAGGCGACGGTCATGCCTCTGGAGGTTCAGGGAATTTCTTGTTCGATATAATTAGGGTAAGCAATGGGTCATAGAGGTCTGACAGAGCTTAGTTGCCTAGTCTACTTTGTTCCTATTCCCTACGAAGTTATAGTTAGTGAGCAATTGAATAGGTAGACTGAATTTTATAACTGATCATTAGTGTCTCTGTGATTGAAAAATACAATTGATAGTTAAAACTAAACATTCTTAGGTGACTTTTCAAACTTTCCAACTAAGAATACTGTCATTAGTTCAACGCATTTTTTACCGAATTCACATGTCTGTTCCATATATTGAAATACTCAAAAACGTTTAATTTTTGCGGACTATGTTGGTATTGGATGGAAAAGAGAAGCATATTGAAAAAGTCCCAATTATGAAATTTTCATTCAACCAATTCAGAAAATGGCTTCACTTGATTGGTTGAAAAATATAGCTCCTACATATGTTTGATTTCTAATAGATTGAAATCGGAGATGCGGTTTTTCAAACTATTTTCTTGAAAATCACACAAAATAATACTTTTGCTAGGTCAAAAATAAACATTTCGTTTCATAGTGCATGAATGAAGAATCAATGTGAGATATTTCATTAATGATATTTGTGAAATATAGCTTAATCGTTAGTTATTGCTTGAAAAATCATCTTCATTGGTCCTACGGAAAGTGTTAACGTATGACCTGAATTCAACACTTTTTGCATCAAGCCACATAACTCTCATAGTTTCAGTTCACACACAGGTATCGATATTTTCTACAGTTATTCAATACTTTTGTTGTTCATAAAATTCGAACTATTTTGAACATTTCGCTACCAGTAATTCGTTGTGTTTACAGGAAATTTCATCTGGAAGCATAAATTTCATGCAAGAGAAATATTATTCAATAGTGTATATCATGCTCATGGAAGGTATCCTTAAGAATTAAATTCATGTCTCAAAAATTTTGAGTCAATGACAGTACATGAATTACACCCATCTGATTCATCTGGGTAAAACCTCCTGATATTATACTCATTGTACCGCCAAATGTAATAATACCTTTCTCTATTTTATTGTGAGTAGAGATGTAATCGAGCCCGAGCTACATGATTTTCCGCGAACCAAACTTAGACCAGAGCTGTTTCAAACTTTTCATAGGATCCCTTATCTACCCAAAGAGGTAGATTTATAGGTGTCCTCAAATATCTAAGTTAGTACACTCTATAAAAATTTGTAAACCCTCAATGAAAGTGTCTTTTATATTCAGCAAAGATGCTCACTACCAAGCTATATTTTTTAAAGTCATTAATTACGGATGCACTACAAGAAAAAACCCATATGAAGGTGTTTTTTATATCTAACCAAGATGCAAAATATCAAACTTCGTGTTTTAGTAAATCACGATGGTCTGACTTCCTTCTTTTCCTCTTGATACCTCGGTATTCCTTGCCTAAAAATAAAGTGCTGGACATATCAAATGATAGATGTGAAGGAAATGTTTTCAATATTCAAATATAAATTAGGAAAACCCCACTTTGTCGTTTTTATGAATGGAAATATACAAATAATATGTGATCAAATAAAGTTATAAGAGAGTAAGATCAGTCTTTTTTAACTTTAAAAATGAATTGCTCACGGACTATAGCTGGAAACAAAAAGAGACCTGAAATATTTTAGAGGTTGTTATATAATATTTTTTCCAAAATCACATCATGAGATAACTTTGATTATGTATGTTAAATTCTATCACGAATTGTATTCTTTCATTTCATTTATGAAAATATATCACAAATTGATGAGCTTTCAATAATAAATAGTCCAAGAGATTCAATTTCCATGAATAATTATTTTACATTCACGATGGGAGGTAATACATGCATCTGAAGCAAAGTGATTGTTTGTGGAATATATCTATTCCAGAATCAAATTTCCTGATTTTCCGCATGGATTCAACTTTTTGTTCGTTGACATTAAATTCGTAACTACACAAATCTCATAATCAACAATGAGTTTCAATCAAACTTTTAGGTCTCTTGTATCCCCTGTAGATAATTCACAACTATTGTAAACCTTCCCAACCTTTTTACGTACTTAGATAAATTTCTATTCGCTGTTTACAACCCACTATTTGAAGTGACTGTATTGTGCAATTTTTTATCATCGCTAATTGCGTTATGTATGTCAATGGACTATGTAAATATGTGAAATTAACATTAAATTCAAGTTTTTTATTGAATCAGTTTGAATTGTACTTTCATTTTTTTATCCTAAAGGACGTGTACTGTAATATCTTTTATTATTGCATAGCGTTCAATTATGTTCAGTGTAAGTACTGCAATAAATGTGTAACCACTGATTTATAGTGATTGTTATTATTTGTCGTTATCACAAGTTGAAAGAGTGAATAAAAACTGTTTCATCATGAAACAAATAAATAGAGATATTGGTTGTCATCATATTCCATTATGATTATTCAATTCATTCGCGTTGAATGTATGCCGCTATTCTTTGAAAAAAAGTAACCAACTCGTGAATATTTCGAAATATGAGGTAATCAATTGGAGAGTTCTACTTAAATTGTTTCGAGAGCCATTAAACCTTTGACATCAGTTTAATGAATGAGAGGATATGTTCATTTGAGAAAATATGCCATGAGTAAATCAAAGTAAAGTTCATTTTTCAAAATTACAAAAAAATGTTCCTAGACAATGTTTCATTTGATATTAGAAATTTTTATATTTTCAATCATTTAATGATAAATATATCATATTTGACACTGCATAACACATAAAAAAATTAAACATATTTTCCCAACAATGTGGTAAAATTACCTGATAGGTTCCTATAGTCCATGCCCTAATTGACCAGATTCTAGATATTATCGAAACCCGTTTTGATCATTTCGAATAACTTCTGGCAGAATTGTCCCATACTCATGTCTTATTCGTACCTTCAATTCCTCCATATTGTCCGGCTCCATCTTATAAACTCTATTCTTTCAGTAACTAGTTACCACAATCAAAAGTAGTTCATTGGTCCATTACGTAGGCGTCTTTGTAAGTAACAATCATTTAGCTTGAAATACTGCGGCAAAAAAATTGCAGACTTCAGGAATTAGATAGGGGTACTACCTAACTGAATACAGATGTTTCTATTGGAGACTTCCTCTTTGTTATCAAGAAACTATAAATACTTTTTTTATTCAAGAACGAAATTATGTCGGTTGAAATCGATTCATCGGAGAACAAAATGATGCCTGTGTTGGTTTAACGAAATCATCTTCAGTGAATTCCCAGAAAGTACACAATAACAAAACATGACATTATTAAAACTCGTAAACGGTGTAGCAGTGTCTTTCAATGAGATACTTTTCAATTGTCTTTCGAATATGCAGATATCCTTTGGGTCCTTAATAGAAACATCTACCTTGTTATATAGTTTGGGTCAGAGGTATAGGTAACTCTTCTGATAGAGAGACGTTCGGTGAGGATTCGCTATCAGCAACCCTCTAGCTCTAGTTGCGTATGGGTGATCTTGTTGGTTTGCCCTAAATTTTTCTCTATTCTTTTAAACGTAGAGCAGCAACTGTGAGTATTTCCAGCTCTTTGAATGCGTTTCTGCATGAGTGTCGCTAGTCTAAATTATGCAGTCTAAATCAATGCATTACAGTTTTTCTGTAGTGAATCTATATGAAGACTCCAACTCAGCTAATGATCTAGAATTATACCTAGCATTTTTGTTTTTGGATTGAATGTAACTTCTAGTTGGCTATCTTCATATATTTTGATAGTTTCGGTGGTGTCCTGCATTGATCACTGAAATGCTCGAATCAATTAACCACTCCCAACAAATCCACCAACACTTTCAATTGGTCAGTCGCTTTCCTTCTCTAGGAGGCGACCTAAATCCGGTAGACCACCCTTCCAACATGAACCTGTGATGTCTTTGTTTCGCCTCGTATTTCTAAAGATGCATCCTTAGTTTAGCCAACTCTCGTACAGATAATAAATCCCGAAATTATAACGTCAAAACTTTCTTAGATAACTCTTCAGCGAATGATTGTACCATTTTTGATTGGAAGCGATTTTTTCCAGCTGAATTTCAAATCCTTCAAAGATTTCCGAAATTCGTTGAAAACATAATTTGGTAGTCTCGTAATATTTTGTCCCGGCTCGATATTTCTTTCTCCTAATGAAATTAATGTTTTGTTGTTTTTATCGGCAAGTATATAGTTTGCATCATCGAGCACAATATTTCCCACTGAAGATGGGTTTGGTGATTTCACAGTTTCATTTATTCTCTTATTCGTAAATTTGTACATCGATGATTTTGAAATTCCCTTTTTTGCAAACACACCTCAACCAGAGTATCAATGATATAGGAAGGATTTTGATGTGAGACAACATCATATTTGTTGAGTATACTTATCTTTCCGTTTATAGAAGAAGCACATTTGCTCATTCCTTTCACTGGAGAGGAAACTATAGTTATCGTTATAATTCACACACTAAGTATAGTTCAGTAATAACAATACTGATCAAGTCGCACGGACTCTACCATTGAATCGTATTCCTCAGGTAATAAAATACCTAACTAAAGCACCGAATCCAATCCAATCCAATTTCCTATACAATTTTGGGTGTCCAAAAAAAAATCTAGTAATTGCAAGTTTTCTATTGTTTTGTTGCTCACCATATACATACGACAATGAAAAGTCCATTGGGATCAATTTTTAACTGTTAACTATAATAGATGTGTGTATTGATTTATTGAATTTTTTATACAAAGAAATTCGTACTGTTTAATCTGCAAAACAATAATGGGAATCATCAGAATTTCAATTCTATTATCGAAGGATAATAGAATTGAAATGAAATTGGCAGTTGGAACTGAAATCTCTAATGTTGAGTGAATCCAAAATAAGTACTTTTTCTTGACATCAAAATTGCAAGACTCTCCTCGATAGTCGTTTCAGAGAAGTCTACTCCATTTCCAAAAGACGCCAATATGGTTGGTGAAACGCGCGTTGAGAAGATTGTTGCAGTTCTGGTGGTTGGTGATAGTGCTCGATTCGGATAATGTCATTTTAATAACACAACAGTGTTGGAAAAAAAAGAAAATACTGGAAGGAATCGCGAAATCAATGTTTCATATTTATTTTCGTCTTAAGTCTCATCATAAAATATGTTTATTAGTCTTCACTGCACGTGATGCAGGTTAATCAATAGAATTCATCTGGGAGATTTCTTACTGAGATATATTTATAATAACATACATTCTAATCATTATTGTACACAATTCTTCGTATTTTTTGTCAAATTGGTTTTATATTCTCAGTAAAGAAATATTGGAGAGTATTATAGTTAACTTTCAAATACCGACTATGAACTTTTGATTACCAATTCTATTATATGACAAATCAACCATTATTAGTGAAGATATATGTGAAATTATGTATGCTGCTATAATTGAAAACATTTATTTTTCACTTCGTTATTCGACGACCTTCAGGAATCTCTTATTTATGAATATGCACGAATATTTAAGAAGAACTTGTAGCGAAGCTTTTAAAATTAATGCTGCGGTTGACCAATACTGAAATACATTTTGGCACTTTACAAAGTAATTGCCCCCTTGACACTATTCTCTAAACGCCCATGGATAACTCAGTGTTGTTGGAAATACCTGTTGACAGCGTTGAAATCGAAAGTATATCGCTTACTCTTATGAAACGGTATCATGAATTCGATCAACGTAAAGTGCACCATACACTACACATTCTGTGTTGTCGTTTTCCTTCATATTCTATGTTTTTTATTTCAGTTAAAAACTGAGATACTAGACTGTTTGGAATCATATATTTCTGATAGGAATGTTGTCAAGACAATTATGAAACATCTGTACACACGATATAGTTTTATATATTTTGAAAGAAATTTGATAGGTAAATAAAGGGTTGCTGTTACAGAAACAAACGAAAACGAATCTTAATTATTTGTTCCAATTTCAGTTTCTGTGTTGAAGGCAGAAAAGATTTCCATGATGGAAGAGTTCAAGTAAATGTTGAAAGTAAAGTGAGATTTAAAGCTGTTACATTTTCATTTACTAATTTCAAAATAGAGCAATTTGGACAAGCATACATGTCTAAAAAGTTATTCAACCGATATTTGTGTGTTATTATAAATATCTGAACTCCTATTGGGAAATATTTAAAAAAGGAAGTATCAAACACCTTTTCCTGAAATCAGTTATATGTCTACATACTAGTGGGTATGTTAGTTTGTTAGTTATTTCATTCTTTGAATTAAATTCAAAGCATTTATGAAAATGAAAGAAGAACGTTCACAATGTATTAATCTTGTACTTACCAGTGTACGAAAAATCTAAGTTAATTGAACAACGAAAAGTGGAACATTAGAGTAATTCAATCATTGAAAGAAAATCTTGATTTTGTATCGGATAATTTTTGGCATTCATATAATTTAAAGGCCAAGTAAAACAAATTAATGATTGTTTTAATCACTTATGCAACCACTTTTTCAGCAAAGTTATTTCTCCTACGGGACATCATTATTCTCAAACAAATATGCAGTTAGTTTCGAAGTTGATCTAGTTGTCGATAGGCGGTATAGATCAGAGGGTATTCAAATAATACAATGATCATTTTCCGATCATACAGGTTCATATAAAGTCGCATTCAGGTCAATATCCCACTTGTATGAATACAATGATTCGTGTATTAGAATAAGAGCCGTTTCATTCTTCTAAAGAATCAGAGCATTTTTCCATGGAGGAACAGGTAATTTTTGAAATGTAATTTTTTCTACGAGTTTCCAGAACTTATTGAATGAGTGACGAAAGTTTCGGGAATTATCATACTCATCACTTATCATTAAGTTGACAGTTAGACGTTTGTTATTCAAACAAATATTACATATGGAAAAAAGTTTTCAGTCAGGTCGTGGGTTTCTATCTACAGACATGGAAATGCTGTGATAGAATGAAAATCATTTTTTGAAGAATTCAGTTTTGATCATCACAATTGCGTTATTCGATTATGACTACAACTTAAAAACAATATTCAGGAAAATACCAAAACGGTGATTCGATTCAGCAGATTCTGTACCTAGGTTATTGAAATATACTGACATATTGACCGTTTCCTCTCATCTAATCTTAGTATGAGATTGGGATGTTTCTATTATAATGAGGCATATGTAAAATGACAATGTTGATTGTTTTTAACTTACAACTTCTTTGTTGAATTTCAATGAAATATAGAGATAGAAATTAGAATGCAGTGAAATTCTGAGAAAGAATAAAGTTGCAGTATTATGATTTTCATCGTACCACAGAATTCATGAGCAAAATTTCAGGAATTTTCATTACATAAAAACAAGTGTAGTTTTCTCATGACAATTCAAATTCAAACAGAAATAAACCTGGCTATCTTTAAATCATGATAATAATTATTTGAAGGCACTCCTTCCTCACCAGAATGAAAATGATGCCTCTGATTTATTCTAGTAAGGGAAAAGTGGTTTCAAATGCTTTAATCCACGCCAGAGATTCCAAATTCTACTTATCAACTACATTTATCATCAGCAATTGATCACACGCAAAAATATGTCATGAGAATGAATGAAACATCTACTTGTTTTTCGAAATTTAATATTTTATGAGCAGTTTATGGCAG
Organism: Leptinotarsa texana; assembly: GCA_015342105.1. Classification (NCBI taxonomy): domain Eukaryota; kingdom Metazoa; phylum Arthropoda; class Insecta; order Coleoptera; family Chrysomelidae; genus Leptinotarsa; species Leptinotarsa texana. The sequence continues at coordinate 14,391 of WOGN01002444.1, forward strand.
GCTTCAGAAACTATGGGGTCACTACGAAGTTGTTAAAGAATTCAGTCTGCTTTCACTCTTCCACAGTCTTTCATCGATTGAGTTAATGCAGCTGCAATAAACGATTTTTGAATATACTTTTCGTTATGAATTTAATTAGGTAAACATGTAATAAACATCTTGTTGTGAATTATGACACAATATCTGATTTTCAATACAAGTATAACGCCTTGAAATACTCTGAATTTCAGTTGATTGAAACGGAACAAATTCACCCCAAAATATCGTATTTCAGTTTTTATAATCAACACAAAAAAATATATTTGTTTCTTGAAATCACCCGAATGAAAATAAAATATTTTAAAAGTGAGGACACCACCACAAAATGGACTATAATGGCACTAATAATCAAAGAAATCAATATAGTCAGTTCAACCCCCAAAAACCCACGAGGGTCTCCCAGCATCCATTTGAAAATTATTTATTGAAGCTAAATCTGAATATAATGAGGACGATTTGATGATGAGAAATGGGAACATCATTCATTGTGAGAAATCAAAATACATTAATCAAAAATGTCACCCAATGTATTGATCTCTAGGCAATGCTTCTCGAGAGTGGGCAGTATATTTAATTATCAAACGTTCATGTAGCTATTCAAGTAACCCTTCATTGTGAGTGAAGACTGTATCGGGGGGAGATACATACGTACATGAACCATGCTGAAATTATTCGAGTAAATCACTTGTAGACCGGTTTCGAAGTATTTCCTCTCATCAGTGCAGGAAAAATCTCAACCAATTGGGGAAGACACATTCCATGTACCAATACTCTAACAGGAGTCGAACCGTGTCTGAAGACTGCATCGAAGTGAGATATATTCGTACTAGGTAGTTGTAGCTAGTTGAGTAGTGTAGTTCTAGGAATTGGAACCTCAAAGTATTGTGAATTATCAATTTGCCGCTTTAGTCTGATTCATACTGCTCGAGGCAGAATATCAATGCTGTTGGAAATTTTTTAGGGAAATAACATTGTTGGTGATATTTGAATCTTCAATCCAGATAGCATCTCCGGGTTATCCTTGAGAAATTTATAAAACATTGTATGTTGTTAACGTGTGTACAACTCTTTAACTTCAAACAATGTTGCAAGATTGTGAGTAGTTCCATCAATCATCACAGTAACTACCACTTTTGTTCGGACTTCCTTAACAGTGAATCATTTGGTTACTATCACTTCAAGCCAAAATTTCCTCTGGTTATATATACAATTTTTTTTGTCCGCGAAAATGTGTATGGGTACACGGTGGTTGGCTATACAAATTGAAAAATAGGCAAATGTGTTACATCAGAAAAGTAATACAATGATTCATTTGTCTTTTCCAATAATTCTTTGATACACAATAGAAAAAGAGTTGTAGGTATCCTTTGGAAATACTAACGTTAATTGTGGAAGTATTCGAAACAGAACCACGTCGATGCCTACTTGTGATGAAAAGTCTTCGAAAAACATGAATCAAATCAATCGAAGTTTAATTAGCGGTGACGAATGAAAGAAAGTTACCAATTGATCTTTGTTTCTGGATGATCATTTGAGATGGTAGATGATGCGGCTTTCTCGATAAAATTTGATATTATTAATGGCGCGAGCAGCTAATCTATAGTTTGGAAGATGGAAGTATGAGCTGAATTTAAGTCATTTTCTTCAACAAAAAAATAAACACAATATTGAATGAAACAGTTTGAAATGCCTATAGAACGCTAGTGCTAACTCTCGTCGCATTTTCTGAGAACGATAATAGGTACTCCTTAAAAAACAGATGTTTGTTAATGTTGATCTGTTTCAGAATTGATTTCATAGACGTTGTCGAAAGTTATATTCGACATTGTAGATTATAGGTACAATGGAAATAGCGTTCATGATTAATTGCTGGGTAAAGATTCAGAAGACCAGCATGACCATCAATCACATTGAGATATTCAAATATATCAATATTCTTGCATTCCTTATTTCAAAGTGTTGCTTGTTTGAAAACAAAACTTATTTCATAAAGTCCACCATGGGAGATTTCTTTCATAGAGACAATTACTATTCACCAATAAGAGAGAATTTCAATATTCATCCCTCAGTTGGTGTACCAAAGGGACTTCTCGCGTATGTGTTGACGTCAACCATGAAAGCTATTTTGAAAGGAGTTCTTCAAATATTCAATAGGGTGTCAAAAATTTATGACCAAAATGGGTTCAGATACTGAGAAATGTGACAATATCCTCAATATTTATCATACGACATAATTTGTCTACGAAAAAGGCACATTTGTCAAACAGTCAGTTCGATGGTATTTCTTCGTGAAATAATTTCAATAT
>WOGN01002445.1:0-16733 GCA_015342105.1 Leptinotarsa texana
TAAAAAGTCTAAGTAGCGTGCAGCTGTAAGGTTTCCCTCAAAAAAGTATGGCCCTAATATTCTGTTGTTGATGATGCCTGCCCATACATTTACTTTCTGAAGACGCTGCGTACGAGCTTCGCATTATCGTCACATCGCCTCATTATTTCCTCACAAAATTGCAAACGCCTGTTATATTCATCTTCCAAGAGCTCTTGGACAAGACATACCTTATATGGGTGGTACTTTTCTATTTTCAAAAACCTCCCAATCATACGTCTAAACGCAGGATTGTTTTGGGCTAATAAAACCGTACACACCTCACTTTGACTCCGCATTCTATCCCCACATCCCAATAATATCAAGACTTCGATACGCTGCCTCTCTGACAATACCATTTTTGTTTAGCAAATTAAAAAAGAACACTTTGAAGGTACCTAATTAATAAACTAAACATACATACAATTTCAATTTCACCCAGAAATGCCACAATTTTAAAACTGAGTGAAGACAATAGTTCTCATCAGGACATTGGTACAAAAAAATGCAACAACTTTTTTCTCTTTTTGAGGTACACTGGTCAACAATTGCTTGGGATGGAACTAATTTAATGTGTAAGTTTTTGGTGAAAAAATAAAATCCACAGAATGTTGATGCTACGTTACGTTATCAGTTTTACACAATAATCAATAAAATTTGTTGTGGTACCTGGTCTGTTCTTAAAATTTGTAAACTTTTAGAAAGTAGGTACTGGTAATCCTTAGCAATTATTGAGCAATGTACATCATCACCACTTATTTGTTTTTTGCAACGTTAATTCACCCGCAGATAGCACTAAGTAGGTATTTCTAACTATTTTGGTATTAAAAGAGTTTTTTATCATTTCGTGGTAACGGCATGAGTGAAAAAAATAGGGTTTGGTACAACGTGAAATCAACTGACGTGTTTCGGCGTTTTTTTCCTAAAATACTGGTTAAAAAGGTATTAATTTTATTCCGGACTTTTGCGCACCCCTATATGTAACAGACAATAAAGAACTGTGAATAATTATACTGTATACATAAATACTTAACATAAACTATGAATGGCTAAATATAATAGAATTAACTATGAAAAATAGAACTACACAAAGAAAGGAAGGAAATTTAGGTGATGAAATTAACCTAATATTTCAAGACAGCAACATACAATAGTGATACATATAAAAAACAACAAAAATGATTAAATGATGAAAAAGAAGGCAGCAACGCTGATATAACTTGAAACCTAAGAGAAAAAATTGTACAATAAAATCAGATACAGTAAAGGCACTGAAAAGATTGATGAGTTTGAAAATGATTTTAGACATCACATTACTAATAGAAAATCATATACACATATAAAGCTTGTAAGATTCTGATTGAAGAACATTATTTTAAATTGATGAAAGAACAAAAAGACATGCAAGATATTTTCCAAAATGATTAACACCGATAGTGAACTAAAAGATGCAGACAAACCAAAGGGATAAAACATGATATAAAACAATAATATCACAAGTAAGGAATTAGAGATTAAAGGCATGAAACATGCATAATTTTCATTTACAGGAAAAATCAACAATTCATTAGGAATCAATAACACTACCAAAAAAAATGGAAAATGAAAGTACCTACACATAATTGAAGTACCAAAAAAGCTGTATTCTGGGAAAATGAAAAGACAACTAAGCTATGATGACACAATTTGAGATTGCACGCAGATTAATTGATAAGAAAATTATTAGAAGTGGTGGTAAAAAGGATTAAAATAACATAGAATCTTAATGAATATAAAGATGAAGCAAAGAATAAGTTTACCTGAAACAATGTCTACCACTAAACCAGGATTCCTAAATGAATGCATAAACATCATATCTCCAATACTTCCATCTGTTAGGGCTGGACAGAATACAGGAATTTTATTTTTTGAAGCCCAATAATATATGCTTCTTTCATCATTGATCTCTTTTCCTAGTCTTTCAATCATTTTACTGGGTGTCCATAAGACTCCGTCTTTTTGTTCCTTCAATAAGCCATCCAGTACAGGCATTACCCAATTTTCGAAACTGCAGTAATTATCATTTGGAACAAGTAAATTTCCTATTCTATTGATCCCACACTCTCGAAGAGTTTTACCATCCATGTTGAAGTCTCCCATGAAGGTTGGAGCGAGACATTTGATTAAATCCTCCTCAATTCCTCCTGCAGTAGTTACAATGCAATCTACCTGAAAATTTCTAGAAATATATTTTAAACATGAACTGGGAATTGTAAAAAATGAAATAGAAAAATACTCACCATTTTATGCTCAACCAAAAATTTTATAGTTTCTCTCAGGCCACTTGAGACCAAATTAGAAGTATAACCCAAAAAAATTGTACAATTATTTTTAACTGCAGTAAATTCATCATCATTGTCAATGAATTTTTCTTCCGGAATTGGCAATTGTCTACAGTTGATCATCTTATTGATTTCTTCGACTGCTAGTCCAAAATTTGTTGCTTGAAATCCAGTGTGTAAATAACTCTGAAGTATTTTATTATAATCTAACCCATGGCTCCAATCATAACCAGAAACTTTTTCTTTCAAAGGTGAAATATTTGATGTTTTCTTCAGAACTGCATCGTTAAGAGAGAAACTTGATGGACCAGCCATATTTTGAAAGGAAAAATTATTGTTTAATTCTTCATAAATCCAATGTTATCATTCTTCAGGCCTTTACACTGAGTTTATGTTTTCTAACCTAAGCCACACTTCACTTCTTCAGAATGCTTTCTGCCGCCATGGAACAGAAGCTTCGTCCGAGCACTCGAGATTTCTAGCTTTATGCAACCCTGCGTCCGTTTTTTTGGTCTTTTAATCCTTGTCTTCTTCTTTGCTTTATTCTTATGTATTGATGAGTTCATGACAAATAACACAAAACAAAGTGTGATTCATGAAAATGAGTTGGATGTACCGATGAAGAAAAAAGGTATATCCCTTCCTCTTTTTATATTTTCATTTGATTTTTTATCAAACACTTGTTTGATATTTTACTCATCAAGAGTAGACAGAAGAACAAAAAATGCAATTATATTCAAAATAAGAATATAGATTTTGATTGATGTAGCCTTTACTACGTGGTAGGAAATCATAATGAAGAAAAGAGAATTGAAACTTTTACCACTTTTATTTGTCACTAACGTAGTTACAAATAAAAGTGGTAGATTTTGACGTTAGCTTGACAGACAATAGATAATCTCTGCTGATCATGGATGAAAATTGTACCTACATTGATGCAATACGCTTTGCTCTCAAAGAGAACGGAGGAATTTTTCTTAATAAAGAAGACAGCGAAACGAACGTTGTAAATTGTGTGCTTTAGAAATTCATCGAAACAGATGTTCTATTCTCTAATCAATGTCAACATGAACATGATCAAATGGTTTTAGAGAACCATATTGTACTTCTTATGCGCAATTGTCAGCAAATATATTAAAATTAGAGTTGTCCACATGGCAAAAGCGCCATATATCACTCTTATAGCTAGACAAAAATTCATTAAATTAACTTTTTTTAAGGGACAATAATCTTATTCTCTATTATTTTTGTATTTTGCTACAATTCATCGTTTTGTTAAAAATAAATTTCATTATGTTGAATTGAATTGCATTATTTATTCATTTTATACCCTAACTTCCAAATCTATGTCGTCAATTACACCTTTGTTTTCCTATCCAGTTCTTATTGTTACTATACGGTACAATTGGCAAATCTGACATCCCGGAAAAAGTTCGGCGTTTTAAAATTTCCTTCATATTAATCATACCCAATATGGCGACCATTTCCAGTACCTTCACTTGTACCTAATGATACTTTACACTCCGTCCCTAGTATTCCTTTGTCCATGCTGCTAAAATAATGAATATGTTTTCCTATCCAGTTCTTATTGTTACTATACGGTACAATTGGCATATCTGACATCCCGGAAAAAGTTCGGCGTTTTAAAATTTCCTTTATCTTAATCATACCAATATGGCAACCATTTCCAGTCCCCTCACCTGTATCTAATGATACTTTACACTCTGTCCCTAGTATTCCTTTGTCCATGCTGCTTATGAAATAATGAATAACCAATATTAATGATACTGCTTCATGATTTTCTACTACTTCTGTAATGTTTACTGTAATTGATAGGTTTTACACCCGAAAAGGTTTTTTATTACAAAGAACTAATAAGAGATATCTATCTATCTATCTAATCGAAAATAGGATCAATTTCGAAACATTCATCTCTCCCAACTACCTGCATAGTAGGTTCTGGTAAATGCCGGCCGGAAAACAACTACTTTCCCCGGCTAATACCAGGCTGCATATTGAACTATATCAGACAGACATTTATGCAAAATACCTCACAGAGATTAGTCTCGCAGATGTTTCTTGTGGTTTATACTGATCGATGGAGAATTTTGTACTCTATCAAATTTTTTTTTTTTTTACCTCTTAAGATGTCGTTGAGCGATTTCTGGCTAGTTTTTCTCTACGAATTCAAAATGAATCAAAGCGGTGCCAAAACAGCCTAAAAAAATTAACCAGGCAGTGATAGTTTTAATGAAAGCTCTGTTTGACGTTAGTTTGCGAAATTTCAATCCGGAGATTATAGTCTCGAAGATGAGCCCCGAAGTGGTCGACCTTCAGTAATCCAAAACAAGGATTTGAGGACCCTGGTGGGTCCTCAAATCTAACCAAAAAATATCATTGTTAATGTATTATGTCAGCGGCTAGTGTGATTCAGTGTAACTTTCTGCAACTGGGCCAAACCATCACAAATCAACGAATTGTACCAAAAATTGCGTTAGCAGCAGTCAGCACTGTTCAACAGGAGAGATCCAATTCTGCTCCACGACAAAGCCTGTTAGATAGTTTACCAAATCACCGTCCGAAAATTAAACAAATTCAGCGTTCAAGTTCTGCCTTGCCCACCATACTACTTAGACCACTCGCAAGGCCGACTACCATCTTTTCAAGCACTTCGATAACTTCGTCACCTGTAGAACCTTCGCCAGGACCAGACAAAGACGGCCTTCGTTGACTTCATCAAATACTGAGCACCCAGTTTTCATGCTGACAGAATTAGTGAACGAATTAGTTGACTCGTGTTACGTTGGCAAAAGTGCACTTGTTTGGCCCGTACTTTAGTTAAATTGAATTAATATTCACTGATATATAACAGTTTGAAGAAGATTCATAAAAATGGATAAAACTTTTAAAACAACCTAATACTCGAAAAGTATAGGAAATCCAGAATATTATGAATTAAAAAAAAAGCAAGATGTAACCAACTTCATTTAATAACAAAATTTTCGATTACAAAAAACTGTAGTTATAATAAAAAACTTGAAATATATTTAAAAAAACAATATAAAATATATTTTCCTACAGCAACATGCACAATTTGGTATATCAGTAGGTGGTATATTGCAAAGGAAATGTGAATCATTTAATCTCAGTTGGATGGTTTCCAAGCATGTGAACATAATGATTCTCCTGAATATTTGACAACTCTTTTAAAAAGTAGTAGCACGGTTTCACAAATACTGAAAACTCCAATTTTAGGAACTGAATATGTAATCAATTGTCTCTATAATAAAAAAAAACTCTCAATCTTTTCTTCCAATATCATTCATACAGTATTTGTTTTCATTGTTGACACAGTAAATGCTGGCCAACAACAACCAAAACTGAAATGTTTGATCAGCATTCAAACAATATTGGTGTCAATATGACTAGTTTCAAAAATGCACGTTGCTGTGATATTTTACAAATAAACTGAAGTCTAACAAATTTTCTACTATTCAAAAATTGAATGATTATCCTCTACTTGTGAAATGAGCTATAAATTAGTAACTTCAGGAAGAGATTTATGCTCCTGCTCTTCAGATTCTTCATTCTGACGTTTTTCAATTTCAGCCTTGAAATTCTCTATATCCTCTTGACTGAAAAAATTATTCAATATTTGAACACTAATTTTTGAAAACCCAGTTTTTATGTTTACCTTATCTGAACAAATAGTATCCCGTTTATAACATTTAGCATGTCCAAAACAGATCCCATTGAAGGTGGCTGAATTTGAATGGGTGGCAGTGATGCACCGTTTTTACCCGTATATATTTCATTCATCTTCTTTTGAAGAACCACTGCCTGCTGTGTCAGATGCTTCAAACATTCTGAAGATTCTTTGGTTTTTTCGTGATTTTCCCCAAGCTATGGGTTACAGTAAAAATCAACCCTGGCAACATAAATGAATATTGACAACTTACCTGCTGCTTGTATATGGCGTAGGCTTCTTTCTCGTGGTTCAAGGCGGACCTGAAATTACCCATACAACTCTGCGTCCTCGCTACAAGATGATAGCTAACAGCAACTTTGAGAGATTTGGCTCCATAGTACTTGATATTGAGAGCTAGAGCTTTTTCGAGGAAGCGCAATGACAAGTCGTATTCTCCCACTGCATGAAGAATCAAACTGATATTGCTCTAAAAAATCATAAAGCTCTTAATAAGTGTTATTTTTTTTCAGCTTTCTACTTCCCCATTAACATACACAGAATTAACACATGGCAAGCAAAGGAATGAGTAGACTGAAAAATAATTGAAATGTTGAATATACTTACGTCAAGCAAGGCAACTTCTGGATGATTTTCACCACAGACAATAACGGCTAAATATCTTGCCCTATACAGCAATTTCAAGGCAGTGCTTACTTGGCTATTTGCGAAACAGTATAGTGCAAGGTGGGCCTAAAAATTTTGGTAGAATTGAAATTATGTATTTGATACAATTTACAGATTATCTTGAAAAATTTAATTTATTATACCGATGTAAAACAATTCACGCTCGTCTTATAACTTTTTCGTATCTTCTGGTATCAACGTGGAATTTTGGTGGTACAAATGGTATCACATTTTAGATCAAAAATAGTTTTTGTAGCTATTCTTAAAACGGTTTTGGAGCAAAACGCATATCCGGAGTGTTTGTGGGAAGATCCCTCAAGCAGGTTACAGAAATACACAACATATGCAGATCCCATATGCAGATCAAACGGATACAATAAACTAGAGCAGTGACATCTGGACATTTCATTCTTTTGACGTATGTCAAAAGAATTAAAATCTATGATTAATCTGAGACTGAAATTTCAAAGTGAATTTTGGGTTTTGATAACGGAAAAATATTGTTTTCCGAAACGTCGACCACTAAAGAAAGCTAAGTAATTGAAATTTTATTTACTGCGAAGTACTTATTGAATAAATTGATGGATGTAGCCGTTACTACGTGGTAGATCACGATGAAAAGAGAAATGAAAATTTCTATGTTTTTTACCACTTTTATTTGTAACTATCGTTACTGCAGTTTCGTCCTATATGGACATTCTCAAACTTAAACAATAAACTGTTTATTTATTGTTTAAGTTTGAGAATGTCCATATAGGACGAAACTGCAGTAACATTAGTTACAAATAAAAGTGGTAAAAAACATTGAAATTTTCATTTCTCTTTTCATACTTATTGAAAATTTACGAAAGAAAGTAACTCCTCTAATCGGTTTTCGATTTAAAATATCTCAAATTTCAGTCATTCAAAAAGACAATATTTAGTATCAATATCTCCTCTTTGTATATTCTGTTATCAATAGAAATAAACATTTAAAAGCTGAGGCCATCAAAACCATTTAAGAATATCATACACACCAGCAAATCCAAAACATGTTATTTCCAATAAAATTAATAAAGATTATGGGAAAAAATCGATTTACTATAATGGGTCTATTGTTTATAATGAACCACCCATTACCTCAAAACCTGTTCTTGAAAACCAATTTTAAAAAATTTAAAAACACATCTGATCAAGTAATTACTGTCTCCTTTCTTCAAATTAGGACATATTATGTTTTGTATTCAGAAATAACTCATTTCCTGTCAATTTTTAGTTAAGGCACCTGTTATGAACCTTTATGTTTCTTGGGGTCAATAAATGATTCAATAATCAATCGATATATAGCCTGAGCCTGAATCCGTAACATTCGGTATACTGGACAATCATGATACTAGCTATGGTTTAACTGCTTTGTGAAATATTTGTATTCTAATGTTTCCATTTTTTTTTCATTATAAAAACTGAATTGGACTTAGTATAAAAGAATTTTTATAATGTCATCTAACACAAGTTCATAAATTAATTTCATTTCCACATTTATATAAACTTAAGAATATGTTGAATTTAGATTCAGTTCATGAATTGTCAACTGTTATACGTGCGCTGTCCAAAAAATAAGGCGAATGTTCAAAATTACCAGGCTACGTACATTCGATTAGCGATTTTTTAAAATGTTGGTACACACATCTCGAACATATGTTCATTCAGCTGTTCAGCATGTTTAGTTTGTTGGTGAGTGGCATAAAAGTATTTTGCTTGTTCGGCGATTTTCTGCTATCAAAGAAAATGAATCAAAGAATGTGCATCAAATTTTCTGTGAAAATTGGAATCAAGTGCTCAAAAACATTTGAAACGTTGACAGTGGCATACGATGATTGTACTCTGAGTTAGAGAAAGGTTTACAAGTGGACGATCGCCCTGGATGCCATCACATTAACAACCACTGAAAATGTTGAGAAAGTAAAGACTTCAATGGCGAATCAGATTGGCTCACGAATCATGGGTATATGGTTATGACACCATATACCGGAAGTGCCCAGAAGTGTCAATCATGCCTCAACCACCGTATTCACCAGATTTGGCCTGATGCAACTTTTTCCTGTTCTCAAAATAGAATTTACCCATGAAAGGACGGCGTTTTGTGACGATTGAGTAGATGAAAACCGAATAGCTGAGAGAGCTAAAGGACATACCAAAAAGTGCATATCAGAACTGCTTGGAAAAAATTTATAAATATTTTTTGGGAAAAATTAGAATTCACCTCATTTTTTAAACGGAGTAGTTGATAAGAATTACAACAGTTTAAAATTCACTCAAAACCATTTCATTTATAATTATCAAGCAAGGAAATGCATAACAGCAATACAAAATATTGGAAAACATTTAGTCTTGAACAATGATGTAAACATGATAAAGAAAAAAAAATGTCAAAACATATTTAATAGGCAGTTATATCATTTTATCTATTCATTTGTTTCACCAAAGGCACCTGTTTTAACACTTTATTTTCTACAACATTCATGTCTATTTATATAAAAAATAAATAAAACTTATGAAAGTTGATAGTTACCGATTTGCGAGTAACCAGTTGATAATTGTGAAAATAAATTGACAATACTCACGTATTTGGTAATAGTATAGGGATGATCGATTCCATGAACCCGTTCAGACATCAAAACGGCTTTCTGTTGGTAGGCCATAGCTTCCCCGTGTTCGCCCATTATGTAATTCAATCTGGCAATCATCCTCAAACATTGCGCGATTTCAGGATGCATTGCTCCATAAACGTTATTGAGTAAATTTAACGCTTCACTGATCAACTCATAACCATCTTTCAAATAGCCTTGCTGTATCTTGCTCTGACCCGTGGTGTAGAAATTGTAAGCGTCCGTGGCTCTGGGATTGATGTGTTTGACAAGCGGGAATATATTGAGAATGTCATCTTCATAGAAGATAGGTTTATTTTTGGATTCGAAGTTATAGTCTCTCAACAGTATTTGTATTCCAGTTTTCAAACAGAACGACCGCAAGAGTGATACTTTTTGCAAGAAGTATGTGTCAATTGTGGATTCTATATCGTTAGATTGTAAATCGTAATCGAAATACGATTTCAATTCTGTTTTCAATTGGTTCCATAAAGACTTTGGTGTCAAACTTGCCCATTCGTTATTGTCATTGACTGAAAGGGGATTCACCCTTCCTCGTTTTTTATTTCTTTTTTTATTATTCTTACTCTGAAACTGAAAACAAATTTTACCATGTAAAATGATTCGGATTCTCATTGTGTAAAAAAAAGTTGACAGATTTGAAATTATGAGAAGAGGAAAAAAGTTCAGGTAGGTTAAAAGTGAGTGAATCTATTTGAATCTTCATTGCAATTCGCAAAGGTGTATTGTGGCAAATAAATCGAACTTCTTAACGAAGCCGATTACTTCATTTGATGAGTGATATTTCAAGTCAGCTGACAAAAGTGGGACATCGGTCATTAGCCTCATGTCCGGGTAGGCAATGTTAATAACTCCCCGAGCTACCTAAAGAGTATCATGGCTATTCGCAGTCCGTAACGATGCAGAATCATCCCAACTTGAACTAGACGAATTCTCTTGCAAAAAATATCTGGTCGAGGCTGGGATCGAACTCACGACCTTCCAGTCGTGAGTCGGGCGCACTACCACTGCGCCAATTCACCACCTTCATACGTATTTCCTTGAAATCTTTCCAAAGTTCTTCGTGTATTTATAGTATGGAACTGAGATATATTTACCTTGGTTTTTGTCTTTTCTAAAAGTCAAGATTTCGTTCATTCTTAACCTAAACTTCTTCTTACTCAATAAGGAAGGCTTTAGTTCATTAAGATTAGTTAGCCAAGTTAACATAGGCATCTAGATGCCTACGAGAGTGTAGAAACAAGTGAACATAATAATATTATGAATAACGGTGGTGGACCAATACCTAATAGTATATTATATAGCTTGTTAAAATAATATTTTATTAGATTTACGTGACTATTACATGAGGACACATTGTAAAATTTATTTAAGGCAAATTGTAAAATCAATTTAAGACACTCAGGACGCAGGTACCTAGAACAGGTATCTATGGTATATATAAGGATAATTTTGTATGATGCAGACTCTGCTTCTGCTGCTCAAGAACGAAAAAGTAAGGATTAAGCCATAAGTGAAATGTTGAAAATATACAAACAATAAAAGCAATGATCAGGAAAAATACAAATGAATAAATTAATTAAACCCATCCATTAGTCAATTATTGACTAAATAACTTTTTGCATTTTTTATCAATTCCTTTGTTCATATTTGTACTTTTTATATAATTGACATTTCACTGATTGTTTAACCTATTTGTTAGTCCATTTTAGGTTAGAATAAATAATTTGTTTTCTCTATAAAATTGTGTATAAAAGTGTTCTTATATTTTTGAATTTATTATTATCAATTTATCTCACTTTTCTTCTCATAAATTTAAAATCTGTAAACACTCTTAGGACGACGAAAGTCCGAACCTGTAGCATTCACCAAGAAGCATCGTCAACCACATTCAAACAAATTTTCAACACATTCAAAACTACTCTAAATCAATTTCACAATACCTCGTCTTGCCCCTGCAAAGGATTTGTAATGGTTCCAGAAAATAACAAGCAGTTCAAGAAGTGGGCAATCGCCACTGATAAATTCATCATTTCGCAACCCTACAAAAAATAAGTTATGAAATAAGTTATAGTTTGTTAATCTAGGTGGTACCTACCTGCAAATAAATGGTGAAAATATGTTTGGCTGAACGCAACAATAACTCTGAAACTGCAATACTATAAAGGTATTCCAATTGTTTAACTTTAGCCAACAAGTTTGTTACTTTTCCCAGATATCTAATATTGATGCCTCTGCTATGCATGGCTTCCGAGAGAGTGAGGCCATCCATTGGGGCCGAAGAATGATCTAAACAGTCCCGAATCTGAAAACAAAATCAATCCTAAAATTTTATAAAATTTCAATTATGTGCTCTCTTACAAATGTTGGAATTTGTACTGTCAACAAGAATTCCGCCGCATCTTTAACGAGCTGCTTCTGTTTTGAAATTGGGGGATCAGAAGTTTCACAATGTTTAATACCGGGCGAATAAATGTCAGGATTGAATCTGATATCGAATTCTGTATCTTTCAAAGATCCGACAGCCATCGAAGCAGTTTTGACTATATTTTTCGTACTCTCTTCTACTATAAAAAGTGTATATAAGAAAACCAAAATGATATGCTGAACAACCATATAACTCACGTTCCAATTTACTTCCATCGGTAATACTCTCAACGATTTTCTTAGCTTCAGCCTCTTCGAGCTGACGTTTTTCAGCTTCATCTTCTTTCTCAGTGTCTTTGTCTTTACCATTTTCAACCTTTTTGCCATTTTCTTCCTCCTTATTTTCCTCAACGGCTATTTTATTGTCAATTGCCTTATTTTTTTCCTCTGTCTTTCTTAAATTCAACTGTTGCAAGTGATAAGCTGCATATTTAATGAACATCATGTAACGAGAATCAACAAAACTATCTATCAGTTCTTGTCTAAGGCAGCAGAGTTTGTGTTTATGATCAATTGGAAATCCTAAGAACCTTACTTCCGTGCTCAATTCCTCTCCTTCCACTGCAAAAACAAGTTTATTCAAATGTTTTCATGGATGGTAGATATGAAACATTTTTTTAAAAAAACATTCCTTCTATTTTTCAAAAATCAACGTTTCACAAACATCTCAGCTGACGTTCTCAAGATATGTTAGATTTTCAGTGAGTTATCAGTGATTTTAGTAATACACAGAACGAATATTGTCCCAAAAAAAATTTTTCATATATAAATAGCTCACAAAATCCAAATTCAACTCACATTTCAAAAAATTTACATCTGGAGGAAATGTTCTAAGTAAATCCAAAATATAGTAACGGCCGTCATTTCCTATTATGCCCTTGCATTCTACACTCGAACATAATTCTACAGATTCCCCTTTGTCATTAATGACGTGATGTGGTAAAATTTTCAATTGCTGCCCAGCTCTATTCAACTGAAATGATAGTGTTAATCAAATTCTTTAATCAAATCTTTTTTTTACAAAACTTACCAAATCCAGATATTTAGGGTGAGATAATACTGTTTTTCCAAAATCTACTGATCCATAAACAACTGACTGTTCTTGTTCTCTTTCCAAAATACCAGGAATAATGGACTGAGCTGTAACTCTGTATCCTCTATAATCTATAACAACTGTACCAAGAGTATATAGGCCTGGCAAATCTACTGCACTGTATACTCTTACACCTTGTAAATCATTTCTCTGAAGAAAAAAAAACAAAATACATAATTTTGCTGTAACCTATGGGTTTCACAGACTAATCTATCAAGAACAATGAACTCATTATTCCATAAAAGAAATCGTTGGATTATAACAAACTTCCTAATAGTATCACATTCCATTCGACCATGGACTGCTTGCTAGCCCGGATTTCATTAACGGTAATTTTCATTTCCTAATAAAGCCAGTGACAAATTCTGCTGTGAGAACAATCAGCAACCGTAGATGAAACGTCAGGTATATAAACACCAAGACCAACAAACCCGAAAAATAAATTCAACATAGTTTTATTTGGCCGTGAAGATGCAATAGATAATTAGTATTACATTTTTTCCCTAATCATTTTCTTCACATGCTTCTTTTTTTTTCCTCTCTCGGGCAGTTAATCTTATTAGATTCACAAAAATATTAACTTTTCTTTCATATCTGTATATTGGAATGTTTATTTGAATAAAGGTTTATCATTATAAATATATAATTAGGAACTGAGCTACAGAATTACACCTACGATATTTCATAAGAAAAACATTTATGAAATATTCTATTTCAATTCAATAAAACTCAATTATATTAAAAAAAAAACATATAAATGGCGTGTTTATAGTGTACATAGAGTACAAATGTGCCCTGGATGCTATTGTTTAGTGAAACAAGTGTTGCAGTTTGGTGAACTGTGAAAATCTCACAATAAAGTGTAACTTATTAATTGACACGAAGAATTTAATTTGATTAAATTGGAAAAATCAATGAAAGAATGAAATATGTCTTTGATGAATTTTGTGACAAATTTTGAGTTGAGTCTTGAGGCAACTTATCGATTTAAATTTATTACGTTAAATTTGACAAGTAATAAACACAGTTATGTGTTGACTAGTTTTATATATGAATTTATATTATATTTTCACTATATGTATAATCTTTATAATTACTTTTCTATGTTTCAACTTATTTTAGAATTATTGACAATATTTACATTAAATTATGTTTGTGTAGGAGTGTTTGTATGTATAAATGTGTACATAATAAATCTAATTTAATATTTTAAATTTCTACATTGTATTAACAATGTAGAAATTTATGTTATCCTTAATTTGATTATTTTTTACAAATCAACACTTTGTCAATAAAATACTTCTTTGGACAATTACAGAATAATTCTGTGATTCACATCAATAGGTTAGAAAAAAGAAGGTTGATATTCCTTAATAGAAATTATTTCAACACAAAATCAAACCACTGATATTGCCTTCATTAGTCATTTATTCATCACTGTAAACTTCTGTACAAATACAAAAGTTTGTGGGACTAGTAAAAACAAACAATTGTTTGAAATACACAAACTTGATATACAATAACACACACTGTTGAATAAAATGCTAGGTTAAACAAATATACTGATAATAAAGATTTATTAATAAAATATTTGAGAGTAAAAAATGTATAATCATTTATCAAATTGCTAAAAGAGCTACTTTTAAGTAAAGCATACTGCAGCCTTGAATAATTTTACTAGGACAAATTCTAAGTTGACTTTTGAATTCGATTTTAATTTAGTGTAATGTTGAATTTAATAAATACTAAGCTCTGTTATGTGATCAGTTTTTATATATTCAATATTTTATAACTTTCATAATTTATGTTTCAACTTTTATTTTAGAATTCTTTATTATTGTGTTCACATGCATTTATGTTTGTGTCTATATATATATATATATATTTTTAATGTGTGTTGTATATTTTATACATATTTTTGATTTCTAAATTGTATTATTATATTATTATAACATAGGTTTTATAATTTATTTTTAATTCATATATTTTTTTACTTCGTCAATAAGATAAATCTCAGACAAAGTATATTTCATCATCACTTTGAGAGAATTAGAGTATGTTTTTATTTGTCTCAATTTTAGTCTCAAGTCTTTCATTCGCCATAATTTAATTTTCACAATTAAGTATGCCAGATTGTTATATTTCATGAGTGTAATAAATTATACTCAAAACCTTTCTAAACTCACCGGTGCTACAAAGGCAGCAGCATCTCCTCCAAGCTCTTTATAATGATCGCGAACATCAAATCCTAATGAGAAGAAAATATTATTCCAAATGAACATCTGCATTTTCGCTTCTTCCCCTGGGTTTATGGCCATTACATTGCCGTCAATTACGGCCATGGCGCCTCTGGTAGCCGCAGCAACAAAATCACTATGTACTTTAAAAATGGCACGTTCACGTAAAAGTCTTTCAGGTAACGTTTTCCTTGGTAGTTCTCTAGTGGTTTGCAATTCTTCATTCCAATCCCTCGTTTGTCCTGGAATATGTTCTTCATACCCTAGTTTCGATGAGAATGCTGAAAAATATTTGTAGAAGAAATTGCTAAATCAAACTTGTTATGAGGCTTACTGTCTTCAGCTCGAATGGCGTCTAGAGTATGCTCCATAGTGGGAGCCGTCCACGCGTATAACTGGTAAGGAGTTGCAACTCTTTCAAATGGATGACGTTGACTTCTTTTCTTTTGTAACAAAGCAAAGTTACGTTTGAACTGAGGTGAAATTTGGTTTAAGAGTTCTATCAATGAATGGCATAAGTGACTAGGTGATGCTGGCTTCGGGTTGAAATCTTCAGCCCCCGACCTTCGAAGAAGTAGAGTGTGAGAACGGCTTTCAAAAAAGTACCAAATACTTACTGATTAATATAAAAACCGCGAGAACATGCCGATATGTGATAGTGCTTGTCCTCTAATGTTACGACATATAAATACATAAGGTCCCCATGAATTTTGCGGTGACCAGGAGGTGGGTTCCATGCAGACGTGGTTAAAACTTTCACACACTGAGGCGTCTTTTGATCTTTGAATTGTGGCTGTAAAGCTGTCAGGGGCCTCTCTTTGCTGTCTGGCATAACATAATCCGGTGGCGTACAGTCCACACTCTCAGGTCTCATCTTCTTTTTTTCTAAGATATTAATTTGTCATTAATGAAAATAAACATCAAGCCACACCTACACCTACCTAAAATGTCACCCTGAGTAACAGCATTCAAGAAACTCAAAGAATTACACTCAACTCCATTGTAGGCATCAGCTGGGTCCAACGATTTAAGTAAGTCTCTTATATGCCTAACATGTATACGCGCTTCGCGCATTGTGTAGGGTTCTTCCACTACTTTGATCACTGAACCTTCTTTTAATCCTTCTATATTCTTGAGTTCTGCAAAATTATCCAAACTGTTTCCGTCAAGCTGAAGGGAAAAACAAGTTCTATGACAAGTGTCTTCACGATCCATTAGTAATTGGTGGATTTCCTGCACCAACTCCATACTTGATACCTACAATTATTTTCTTTTACTTGGTTGCACAAAAAAATTGGATTGCAGTGTATTTACCTGAATATCAAATGCTTCAGCACCGGGGCTCATAATTTTAACAGAAAATCCAACATCTTGTATGAAAACTACTTCATCTTTGCCTTTACCTTCTTCGCAATCATCCTTTTCTTTTTCCTCTTCATCTTTAGCAGGTTTTTCTGTGATACAAATTTAAATACAATAGTCTAAGAGCCAGTGAGCGGCTACCTGCATGTATTTGACCAGACTTGGGTTTTTGTACATTGAGGCCCCTATACCTACCATACATGGGACCTCACTAAGCCGAAAGTGGTGGACGCGGTGAGTGCGAAGGTAGAACAG
>WOGN01002446.1:0-16732 GCA_015342105.1 Leptinotarsa texana
GGAGCTACGACGAAAAGGGTCTTTTTATTTTGCAACTTCAACGGCCTGTATTTCTGAAACGGCTCATTTCCGGACACACATGTCCTACCTCATTTTTCATCATTTTGCAAGAGGAACGACGTGGTATAAGTTTGTCCGTCGAATTCTGAAACACCCTGTATTAGCCCGGCTTCCCGACCCAAGAGGACAGTTCAGAAAGTGAATCGAGCGGTTAAACAACAAATTCAAATAGTGGAAATGAATCAGCGTTAGTTGCTAGTGAATAAATTAGGCACTATTTTGGTAAAATTTATTTCGTGCACGGTCTGCGGCTATTCATCGTGTATCTTCAAGTTCATGATAATCTAGATGTTCTTATGATGCTAGAGTAATGAAAGCAGGTTTCATAAATAGTAACCCTAATATTACTTCACTACATTTTTTCTATTGAGCTGTCTCCATACCAAGTACCATCAATAAGTTAGAAGAATCTCAAGAATCGATCCTGTCATAATTGCTATACCATCACAATAGCTATAATAACATTTGTCTGCACTAGAGAACTAGTGGGAAGATATTTTCAATGATAGGAGACCCAAATGGAGTGTGAAATGTTCATAGATGGAGATAGTTTCTAAGAAACAGTGGTAACAACGATTTCGAAGATGGGCTCTAAGGTCACTCATACCCTGTATAAGTTTCAGTACATATTATTAGTCATCCACAAAGTATGCACCACATGGGAAATATTATATAAGGAATTTTCACAAAAAGTTATTCCTGATAAAAGTTTGTGCTTCCCCTGAAACTAAACATGCACTAACAAAATACAGTTAAACACAAGTAATATACGAGCAACCTTCGAATATTCGATTTTGATACATGAGTAAAGTACTCTTATTTTGAAAAATCTCGGGAAATGTTATTTGGAAAAGTTGTTCAACATTGAAAAATCATCCTGTATACGATGGTTCATTTAAAAAGCCTATAATATTACGAATTTCACAACTATGGTGTTAATCACGGTCAATTTTTTTAAAAAGTGAAATAATTTTCAAAGCTTTTGGTACAAAGTTATTTTTATTTTTTGTTAATACCGAAAATCACGTAAAATTATTCGGTATTGTAACGGGAACTTAATATTCAATATTATCGAATCACAAAACATCGAAATAAAATAGGTATTTTGGAACAAACTCATTGATTTTCTGGAGATTATTCTGGAGAATTATTTTGGACAAAAAAATCTCCAGAAAATCAATGTGTTTGTTCAGAAATACCTATTTTATTTAGTTCTCATCACAATACTGTATAATTTTGAGTACTTTTCGTTGTTAACAAAAAATTAAAATAACTTTCCACCATAAACTTTTGAAAATTACTTTAATCTTCAAAAAAATTGACCGTGATTAACACCATAGTTGTGTAATTTGTGATATCACAGACTTTTGAAATAAACCATTTTATACAGGATGCTGTCTATTTATCGTTTTAGCAAATTTTTGTTTTCGTAGTCCCCATTTTAAAAAATGAGTAAAAACATTAAACTTCATTTCGATGGCCATGACTTTAAATCTAGATGTATTTTTTAATGTTGAACAACTTTTCTGAATAACATTTCCTGAGATTTTCCTAAATGAGGGTACTTTACTTTTATCTCAAAATCATGGCTCTTCCTATATTACGTGTGTTTTACTGAATTTTGTTGGTGCATGTTTAGTTTTAAGGAATGTACAAACTTTAATCCGGAATAACTTTTTGTCGAAAAACCCTAAATAAATAAGTTTCCCATAATATGGTGCATACTCTGGCGATGACACTGTATTTATAATTCCATGTGCATGTATTTGTATAATCTTCATTAGACATTTTGTATTTTGGAGTTGATATAGTATCATTATATATTGTAGCAAAGAACATTCAGGTTCATGTTAATGGATATAACAAATAACAAATAACAAATAACAAGCAAAAGCTTTCTCAAAACCATACTTTCATTTATTAAACCAAGAGAATTCTACTTTTTCCACTATAATCCTTCTCTCGTCAAAAAAACACACGAAACAAACAGTCACATTGAGTATCCAGTCTAATCAAGCGTACTCTGCAGACGTAACATTCCGTCGTCTCTTTCATATCCACCCGAATGGGCGAGAGTACGATTCAGGTTGCAGCGAATGATTATTCACCGGATTATCAAGAGGAACACCGTCTGCAGAAAGGAAATTTTGAACAAATACTGAATTATTAGCCTGGCGCGCGAGCTACAAGTGCCCCTGAAAACCATTATTAATACTGAAAGGTTGAAATGGCATGTCTCTGACACAAATATTATTCAACAAAAGAGCCCTTTATAATAGTATAAAGAGGTCTGAGTCGGCTTCAATCAGACAAAATAGAAACCATTGGCGTATCCAGGAGGAGCTCCATTGAAAATTCCCTTTGAAGTCAGATTGGTTTTTAATTAAAAGGACGGTTTTTCATCATTATAAAAGTTGTTTTCATTTATAGTGAATTATTTCCAGACGTAAATGGAGTCGTTACTGTGACTGGATGGACGAGCGTTATCTGCTGTTACGTTTTGTTGTTTATATCTATTTTGTACATCAACAATGAAAGCCTCATCACTATTATATTCAAGTCTGATGATGTCAAATTTAGAGATTGTACTGGCCATTCCATCGATGCTCACCTACCTATCCATCGATTTGAAAACATTAAGTTGTCGTAACATCATTCACATTTGCTGCTAGGAATTGAGGGCCTGTTGGATTAAGATATAAGAGCCGGCGCAAATTGGACCCAGCCCAGGTACACGCCACGCACAGCACACGTGTGACCAAAACCCAGTCCAAGTACATGTTTTTTAATAGTAACGCATATTGAACCCAGCCCACGCCCATGCCTATACCAAAATCTCCATCATGTCTCCCAGTAGACAGCAATGCAACAAGATGACAGCAATCCAGCAACGTCTTCTTGATTTAGAATCTGAATCTGAGGATGATGGAAGATGTATTATCATTTCACATCTTCTCGACAAAAAAAGAAAAAAAAGTAAAACAAATGAATATTTACGAAGAAGAGAGAGTCACGGAGAGTTCAAGTTATTCAGCGAAGTGTTTTCAAATAGTCGTTTGGGTTAAACAGAAAACAGTTGAATGAGGTTCATGAATTATTTAAAATGGATATTAATGGTCAAGAGTATAATGCACAAAAACCTATTGGAAGTGAAGAAAAACTATCAGTATGTCTGAGGTAGGTGTTCAATACCACCATTAAAAATTTTATGGAAAAATTATTCAAAAAATGGTCTTGAAGAATCATCTTCACGCACTTATCTAACAACACTTAACGCAAGGGAATCCTTGCGTTAAGACACAAGATAATGAACTACTTGGCTGGGGCGTTATTGAACTAGCACGTTGTTTATTCATCTGATGATTCTGCTCAACTTCAGATTTATTTGCGATTCCATCCTCACCTTTATCTTCGGTATTAGAAACAGCGTGAAACAAATTTCTTCTGACTTCTCAGATTGTTGGAAGACCTTCAGTTACGTTGTACATAGACATAATAAACTGACACAAAGCATCATTTATTAATTCTTTTTGCTTTTGTGTTTCTTCAACAAGATTCAGAAGTGTAATTCATCCCTCTTTTGTGCTCTCTTGTCACTGTCTTCAATAAACTTTCGCATAACGGGATCAGTAGTAATCGTGGATTTTTTAAATCTTTTACGAGCGACATTCTCATAAGGTTTGGGAGGTTCACCATCATTTGTTGCTTCAAATCTGGATTCATCAGATGGCGAAATATCAAACTCTTCCAACTGACTTTCTTCACAGAGTAAAGTGGCCAATTGACTTTCTTCAAAGGGTGTCGTGGGATTTCCAACAGTATTTCTATTTTTCATAGATGGTTTGAGAAACTCCATTTGTATTTGATACGTCCATAGCCTAATATGTGTTGCCTGTTGCCCACTTATTTTTGTTGTCTCCGAAGAGCTTCTCTATGATATTCCCTTAACTTTCGCCATTGATCCTTAGCAGCTTGGGCTGTAATTAAAAAAAGGGTGGTCAAGTGGGTGTCACTCTGCTGTATAGTAAATTACAAGTGAGTCACTCTAATGGATTGTGTTTCATTTGAATCCAATGATATAATATCATTGTATAAGAACAAAGATTCTGAGCGAAGACGGTTAGTCAGTCTATAATATCTTACTGAGTGTATTTGATAATACAATTGTGAATAATGTAATTTATTTTAGTATGAGGCATTAGTATTCACTACAGTTGGTCAACAGTATTTATACAGTTGGTCAGTCACTTCGTTTGTGCAGCTCTATGGCAACGTTTATAACCCATCTACATACCTGTACCAATAGTGGAAACTTGGAAAAATATTGCTTTGGATTATGAGAGAAAATGGCAGTTTTATAACTGTTTGGGTGCAATTGATGGGAAACATATCGCCATTCCGAAACCACTTCTTAGTGGGTCTTCTACAACTATAAGAAATATTTTTCCATTGTTTTGATGGCGACTGTGGATGCAAATTATCGTTTTACAACTGTTAATGTAAATTCTATGGGTAGGTTTAGCGATGGAAACTTTTTCGCCAATTCCTCGTTAGAGAAAATGCTAAATAGTAGGTCTTTACAATTGCCCGAACCAAAACCGTTACCTGTCCAAAATACAGAAACACCGTATGTCTTTGTTGGAGATGAAGCATTTTCTCTAATGCCAAATTTGATGCGTCTATATCCTAGAGCGAGAATGACTGGCATTTATGAAAAAAGGTTTCAATTATCGATTATCCCCATTAACAGTAGAGAGTAGTTTTGGAATATTAGCAGCTAGATTTCGGGTATACAAAAGACCTTTTGAATGCAAATTGGACACCATAGATAAGATAGTGTTGGACACAATAGTGCTTCATAATTATTTGAGAACTGGTATTATTTCAAATGCCAGTATACAGGACGAAGATGATGAAATAGCATGCAACTTTGATGAAAGTAATTTAAGTTCATTAGCATTAAATCGAGGTAGAAGTTCTAATGGAGCATTTTCAATTAGGCAAAAATTCACTGAATGTTTTAATTCTAACTACGGATCTGTTGACTGGCAAAGTAGAACAGTACAAAGAGGACAGTTTTGAAAAAATCATGTACATTAAGATATCATTATTTAAGACTCTTTAAATTAGTATGTTATTAATTGATAATATATAAATTCAGAAGTCGTTAATTGAAAATTTTGTTGATACAATATCAAATGTATTGTACTAAAATGTAATATAAAAAATAAATTACACGTGAAATCATAATTTTGTATAACATTATAAATGAAAAATAAAAATGATAAACGGTAATGACACGCACAATCTTAATATTATTATTATTACGATTATCGTAATTTCTTAAAATAACGATAGTTATCGTCTATTTATAGTTTAAAAAAAGTTGTCTGTTTGAAATCTGTTTTTCCGTTAATCAGCTGCCGCTCCCATACGAACGACAACTCTCAGAAGTTGAGAAACTTGTGCGAGCTAAGAACCAACGAGGTCTTACCTTTTAACGTGTGATTCCTAACACGGTTGCAGAATCATTCCAGTGTGTTTTGTGTTTCATCATTCATAGTGTTTCGCTAGATGACAACAACAATCTAAAATAATCACAAGAAACCTAACGCACAACATAACTAATATTAGAAATTATTATTTTCACAAAATATTACAAACAAGATTTCCCACCTGATATATTTACTTCCATGGCTATCTTCTCCCACACATCGTCCTTCAATTTAGATCACATGTAATCTTCATGAGAAGTATCATATAACACAGGAAAGCCTCTAACCATTTCAATTAATTTTTCTATCTTCTAGTGATGAAAAAAATCTTCAGACAGGCACGAAACTGTGTTGAAAGCACAACTTTGATCCACGCGACCACAGGTTGGTACTGTATTGGCCTAGGGATAGGTTTAATATGCGCCACTCCGTCTTAAACAACGATCTACAAAATAGTCCACGCGTGTGCTGTGCGTGGCGTGTACATGGGCTGGGTGCAATTTGCGCCGGCTCTAAGTTTGTCAAAGTTGATATGACATCACCATAGAGTAGTATTGAATAAGTTTTGTCACTCAGTCTCTTCAATTAAAATATGTTCTTCCGTTAACCAGCTGTTCCCATCAAGAGAGAGGATCCTCAAATATCGTTTCTTGTGCGATCGAATAATTATTGGGGTCCAACCTTTTAACGTGCGATTATTACGGCGGGTTGGACGATCAGCACTATATATATATAATCGATTACTGCGCAATCATTAACCTATTTCGGGTATAATGTATATTATTTTTGCATTCAGTAGGGATTTTCGCCAGAGTAATGGCAGCAATTTCGAAAATTAGTCTGACCTTGAAGTGTGAAGCTCCATACATGAGAACTTTACACCGACTGGTCATATCGTCCAAAAACGAGTCAAAAAATTAATATTTCAAACGTGAAGTTCTGCTTCTACGCAGTCTCTAACAATATCAAAAAACTTTCTATATTCAGCCAACAAATTCACTCGAATGGGATTTTTCTCTAGATTATCAGATGAAAAGGAAGCCCTATAAATGCTCGCTGAGTATCATCAGTGAGCTAATTATAATCAAAAATTATGTTCCGATAAGGTCTTCCGTGCCCGCGAACTACTCGCAAAATCTCTTTCAATAACAGTCCTTAATTAAACGGAAATCTGAATTGGCAATTAGCAGTATTATATTTGACTAATTAGCTCTTCTCCTTTATTCACCATGCAGAAAAGAGTTCTCAATTCGGTAGTCATTGACGTATTCCAGTGAAAAGATGTTTAAAATTTCCGTAAGCCAGGTGACTCAAACGATGAGAGGATTCCTTTACAAATTCGTTTCGATTTTAATGAATAGGTTTTTCGATTGATGGTTTTTATATTTATGTTGTTGAATGACTTCGGTTCACAATGAATCGGTTGCACGATGCGATGCCTAGTTCAACCGCTTCATTTTTAGTTTGAAGCTTATTATTTAAATTTTTCAAAACATAAAAATGCGTATAAGTGATGACAGTCATTATCATTGCTCTTTACTAAGGGTTCAAATATTCAAATTTTGTAATGAGATGTCTGCATTTCTACAATAACCCGGAATGCAACCATTTTGAGAGAGTGCTGTCATAAAAGAAATATTTGAAGATCATATTTATTTAGCATTAGTGAAAATTAACTCTATTAGACAAAAATATGTCGTGAAAGTTGAATAAAAAACAATTCAGAATACTAATTTCCAAAAAAAATCTTCAAAGGCCAATACAAGGACACCTATGATAAAGGACGTTGCTGTGTCATCAATCACAGAATTGATTGACAATTTTTTCAGTCTGCCTGTGTTAACAGGTGCTATCTTTTGAAAAAGAAGGTGGAATATTTGAAATTGAATTCAATGTGCTAATAAAAGAAAGAATCTCAATCGCTGAAGAAAAAATTCATTATGTTTTCCTTTGGTTGTATGAATATCCAAACCATCTTCAATATTCTTCCTTTCAAAATCTGAAAAATGTACGACGAATGAAAGCTATTCATAAGTTGAGGTGGAACTTCTGAAATGTAGATTATGTAAATATATACAAAAAATGTATCAATACTATTTTTTCTACGAGCCACCGTTTTTGATATATAACGATTCAAAAACATCGAAAAGATATATTTTGATATTAACAACAAAAATGCGACATACATCATTAACGGAGGATACTAACTGCATCGCGTTGTGTGCGATAGCGAAGAAACAGTTAACGTTATCTTAGATAAATGCGTACAATTTTTAGGTCGACATTTTGGTTCCAGTTTTACTGTCGCAATTGGTGGCTATAACCTGGCCGTAAACCGAGAAATAACAAAGCTGTAGAACAACTTCGTCGAACTTTAGCAACATCTACATCAATTTTGACATTTAATTTGATGAAAATATGACAATTCCACCCAGTCAACAAAAATTTCTCACAAATACTTACAAGTCTCGGTTCATTCCAATGTTTGAAGAAAAAATTTCTGCTGAAAATATATTGGTAAAACAAGCTCATAACGATACTGATGCATTGTTAATAGCAATAGAGCGATTCAATTTGACAAATACAACTATTGTTGTTGGTGAAGATGTAGACTTACTCGTATTACTCACTGCTCGAACTCCAACTGAAAATACTATTTTCTGCTTAAAACCAGGAAAACCTCAACATCAATCGGAAATATATTCATCAAAAAGTTTATCTACTTTTGCAAAGTGTCAGAATCATGTACTATTTTTACACGCAATAACTGTGATACGACATCTGCAATTTTTAGGAGGGGTAAAATAACAGTTTTCAAAATGTTTGAAAAACAAAATTCAGTTCAATGTGCTGAAGTTTTCAAAAATAGTAATTGAACTAGACAATTACCTTGTATTCCTCCAACCTCAGTTGCTGCTCAGCAATATCTTCTTCGGGTATATTACCAAGTTCAAGTGTGGCTTGGTTATCAGTTTGACCCTACAGACTGGGGTTGGAAGTTGGTCAACAATTCATAAGAACCAGCCCAAACTTCACTTCCACCTGCGCCCCAAAAACTGCTGCAGTACTAAATGTGATTGCACTGTTCTTTGGCATGTACAAGGCCGGTCGAGTTCTAATATTCAATCTCCTACAGTGAAGGATCCGTTTGATTCCAACGAGGCGGCATGCGATATATCGCAATCAACTCAGTTTACATGTACTTAGGGTGAAGAAGAACAAGGAGAAGAACGAGAAGAAGAAGAACGAGAAGAAGAAGAAAAACATGACGAAAAGAAGAAGATGAACAAGAAGATTGAGAAGAATAACAAAGAGAAGAATTTGAAAGTTACGACTCGAACGATTGAATTTCACTACATTTTTTCAACTTAATTTGCTTTTATTTCTTCAATCTCTACGAAGATCCATTATTTTGAAATAGTTTCAAAATAAACAGGATCACAACTGACTCGTGGAATATGCCTACTGGAGAAATCAGGTTAAAAAATCGCTCTAAGGTGGCGTGGAAACGTGTGCATATTATGAGATTTACAACTTTCTCAACTTTTTAAATATTTAGATATGGAACTACACGAAACACAAGACATTTAAATGGACGGAACCTTGGAAATAATCTGATAGTTCATTTTACTCTGTAAAATCACATTGCATTGTGGAAATTTCAAAAAAGAACCGTATACTATCCATAGCAGACATCTCCCAATGATGTTTTCTGGTAAACATCTTCCAATGTTTCTCTCAAAATATGTGACAAATATTTTTTGGGGTGATTATTGAACATTACCTACTAATTTCTGAGATATCCACTCAACCATGAGTTGATTCGAGCGGAATCGTAAATTTTATCGACTACAATTCAGAAGTTTTATGTGAGGTGTGGTACGAGTATGTTACGAGCGGATCGCGTGACATCAACAAAGACGCCGATGACGCCCTCAATACTGTTTTTTCCGCACACACACCACCAACTACTCACGAAGTGTGACCCATTACATCACTGATGAATATTTGCACTTTCCATGCAACAATGTCCATTCGAACATTTTTTCGCTTTTTTTGTCAACAGATTATTTTTCGATTTGAAGCAGAGCTTTCCGTAGTGTTATTGCACCTTGAAAAATGTAAATATTCAGTAAAGGTTTTAAATTGAAGTGAACGACTTTTGAGGTGACTGTGATTTACTTCGTTTTAGGAACACTTTCTCTGATCACTGTCTGATCTGGGGCGATCATTTTGGATGATTAAAAAATATTTCAAAAGATCTTGAATTTGACATATATTATTGTTTGCGTTGTTTTCAATATTTTTCACAAACATTTGGAATAGAAAAACATAATATTAATACATTTCATTTTCTAGGTACGTCTTACAACTCCATGCAGTCAGTCAGTATTTTATATTTATTATATGGGTATAACAACAGTAAGGTACATGTAAGAAATTAGCAAAAAATAAATAATAATTACACAAAGAAACTTTCCCTCGGTTATTTCAAAGGTACGATTTTGTTCCAACCTTTACATAAAAGAGGACGTATGCTTCTCAACCCACAAGCGATTTTGGTGAAATTGGTGACACGTGTGAATAGTTGTATTTGTGCCACTCGCCAGTATACGGGTGTCTGCAGTATTCTGTATAATGCCCTCTGTTAATAGTCCCACTGTGATTTAAAAGTGCATATAGATTATAACAGCAAGTAGTCACATTTTCTACTGCAAAGTTATCCATATCCAATCCTTCTAGAGGAAATTCGATGAAATCATTCAGTTTGCCTCTACTTTGCGTTGGAGAGAATCTCTTTAAATGTATTACTAAAATATGTGGGAACTTGTGGATTGATAGGAACCTTATACTTTATAAAGTATAATATTTTTGAATAATCATGAAATGATCATTACAATTGCCAATTGACAATTATCCATTTCAGTATTTTATATTGTTGACGTTTATCATCAAAGTAATAACTGACCAACATATCTTCGCCATCTAGAAAAGAAATTAGATAAATTATCATCAGTTTCATGAATTGATGATTGTAGAAATTGAATTAACAAATTAGTGCAAGCTATTCAGAAAATATCCAATGAAATAGAGTAGTAATGTGTTATTCATGAAAGTGAAGTTTTCCAATGAAATAGTCAATAACTAATCATATAGTTTTGATAATTTTTTTTTCCAACAAAATACAAGCACTACAGGAAAATCTTCGGGGCGCTCTCAGAGCGCGCCTGTGCGGAAGTAGCGATTCACATTGAATTTGAATTGCTGCGATTTGGAAAAACGTTCTCAAAAAGTTCATTCCACATAAACGCAGTTCTCGAAATGAAAGAGTTCTAAAACAGTGAAGTTTGAGGTTCACTGAGTTGAACCTCAAATCGATGAGCAGTACAGTCTGTCGCGTCTTTCTGATATGTACACCGCTCTTGCTGGAATCAAATGTGCTAAGTCACTTGAACATCTCCAGTGGAAGTATCTATGGAAGAGAGACAAATCTCCAACCTTTCTTTGATGCTCCAGACTATCAGAGTTGCACGTGATGTCTCCGTATCCAATCAGGTGGATGGCTCTTTTCTAGATGGAATCCAGCAACTTCAGGTTATGTTTGGAGGCAAAGCTCCATATATGAGACAATACTCCAAAGGAGGTCTGATCTGAGCTTTATAAAGCATCAAAAGTTGCTGAGGTGTATACACTCAGTATTCTGAGTTTTTGAGAAGCAGCCTTTGCAATTCCAGCGACATGATTGTGCCGAGACATATTGGCATCCATTTTAACCCCAACCAACTTACCGAAGCAGAAAGCGGAATCGTCTGACTTGACATTATTATATCCGGTTCGGAGACATTTATCTTCCTGGAGAAAACTGATGCTTGGATTTTTGTGACATTGAATTGAACCTGGTTACTTTCACCCCAATTCAAAATCACTTCTAGATCCTCATTGAGATTTCTGCTGTCACTGAAGATATGCCTCCGTAGCCGATGTGCTGGAATCTAAATGGAATGTCGGGACAATGTGCTGTCGTCAGCAAAGCCATATATTGGATTCTTGTTTTTTTGCAATAAGTCGTTTATATACAATAAAAAGAGGGTTGGAGACAATATGGGGAAGAATCATACACAGAAATGAACCGACAATTCATAGCATCAAAGTTTGGCTAGCAATCCCTCATGCCACACACGGTCAAAGGCCTTAGAAACATTAGGCACAACAACCCTTGATTCTCCATGATTCTCGATTAGGTTATTCCAAATATGGGTGACATATAGTCTTTGTTTTCAAAAGCCATATTGATGATTGTTTAAGATGTTGAAGCCTTCCAAATATTCGAGGATATGGTGGTTTACGACTTTCTCCATAATTTTTAATATCACAGATAGCAAAGCGACTGGTCTATAGCTATTTGGAAGATTTTTTTTTGCCCTTTTTGAGAATATACTGAACGCAAACAATGTTTCAACAAAAAGGAAAAACCCCTTTTTTGTAGGACAGGTTGAGAAGTCTGTAAAATACTGGTGCCAGTTCATTTGCGCACTTCGTAAGTACGATACGGGCACTTGATGAGGGCCAAACGCCTTGTTGCTGTTTCAAAATTCGCTTAACTAGATGATGTCAAAAATTAATTTTCGGTGTTGTGGATTCTGGTGTGGGACTAGTGGGTGGTGTAATGGGACGCAAATTGATCAGCTAGTAGATTTGCTTTTTCTATAGCTGTTGTTACAATTGAACCATTCACGTGTATTAGTGGTGGAGTTGTGAAGTTCTGATTAACAGCTTCAGCTACTGTCCAGAAGGATCTAGAGCCGTTGAAATCCCCTAATTCTCTGATTGTGAAGTGCTTTCATTTATCCTGAGTTTGTAGCTGTTGCGAGCATTAACTAACCCAGTTCAATTTTCGACACTTCAGGAGTACAAGTTGATGGATCTTTAGAGCTGAAAGGATCTTCTAGCCAGGGAACATTTCGTAAATGATCATGAAGATTCTTCTATTCAGCTACTATGTCATGCCAAACTTTGCGCGGCAGATTGTTTCCCAACATACATCGGTAATTCAGTCAACACTGAAATGAGTTTGTGGTCAGAAGATCCCAATGGAGACTTTACGGTGACTGTGTTAATCTTTGGATTGGTTGTTAGGTATAGATCCAAAAGACTAGCAAATTCTCCATCACGATCAGGAATCCTGGTTGGCTTATTTATAATCTGAGAAAGTCCATTGCTTATTGCAAAAGCCTCAGCGCGACTTTGTTCTTCGTTGATATTTGAAAATTTGAGCCATTCAATATTGTGGACGTTTATGTGATCGAATACGGAAATTTTAGCACTGGGATGATATTGATATTGAAAGTAGAGAGAATAGTGTCTTATATAGTATATCGCTAGGTGTTAAAAACCAAAATAGAATCGAATCGTTTTGAAAAACTAAGTCTATCTATTCTTTCTCGTCGAACTTCAGATGAAGTGTATCTATTAATAGAACTAATAAATTTTGCTATTTTATTTTTCATGTCAGCTGGTTCCATTCGTTTTTCTTCATAGACCTCCATTTCGAAATATCACAAAAGATAAAAATCTAGGAGCATGAGGCCTGAGAATCGTGCTGGCTACTGAATGGGTCCGTTTCTTTTGATCCGTGTTTTTATTCCTTTTCAGAAACTTCTTTGATTGATTTCAATTGTGGAGAAGCGCGTCGTCATATCGATAATATAGCCTGTGTCTGGTGTTAACTGCTATATCGTCTAATATATTCAGTTATTCATTTTGGAGCAAATCAACCAAGCTAACGTGAACTCAGATATAGTTTTATTTCATCTTGAAGGTTCAATTGAATGAGTTTGTTTCCAGAATAAGACATCAATTACGTGTCGATAGTTATCACATAAGTTTCGTTAACTTTCTTTCTTTCAGTCACAGAAATTGTGAATGAAATGAATGCAGTGGAAATTAGCGCTGATGTGAACAATTCAGATATTTCATTTGAATACAAGGAAAATTGCAATTCAAACACCCATGGTGGGGCAGCAATGTCCCCAGAATCCAATTCCTTACATTTTTATCATCTATAGATACATTGAGAAATAGTTTTCTGCTGAATACCAACGACACTGGAAGAAGAACAGAAGTTATTAATTCTGAAACTGTGTGAACATTACTTGAAGTTCGAATTGAAAATTGAGTTGAAGAATATAACGCTGAATCCTAGAGATTTCTGTCAATGTCTGCTGTCAATGAAGCTGTTAAAAATCGTTTGACTTCATTTTCATGTAGCAATATTACTCTGATTCAATAGCTTTCCCGAAAATTGAATATATTACTGATAGATATGAAATTATCAAACGCACTATAACTTGATGGATGTAGCCGTTTCTACGAGGTAGTAGATCATCGTGAAAAATGGGAAAAAAAAATTCTTTGTTTTTGTACCCCTTATATTAACTCTAGATGAGAAATCAAGAAATTTGAAACATATTTTAGTCAAATGAATATTCATGAATATTATATCCTATTTATTTTATCTATGATGTAACCGTATGACTTAGCTTATATGTCTACAATCTACGCCTTGGCTTTTCCTTAGTGATTTCTTCGTTTGTTCTCATAACTGTGGATGTGAATTCATTTTGGTCAATACTGATCGAACATTTGTTGTAAAAATATTCTTGAAATGTATGCATGTCTTATATATGATGGTGATGATGAATGAAGTGTTCAGAGTGTAATACTGTTTATGTGGGACAATGTTGCCAAAATTTCTCAAAACGGTATGCAGAAAGTGAAATGTTATTCAGACTGAATAAAAATGATCCAACGTTTTCATACCGTTTCTTGGATGCAACCACAAGTTTCCGAATCCAAACAATACGGATATTTTGCACTATGCGAACAAGGGTTGGAATTTCCATCATTTAGAATCCTTGGATATCTATAACCATAAGCATTGCGGTATGTTTGTTGGGGGTTAAAATGGACACCAATATGTCTTGGCACAATCATGTCGAAGTGTTCCAAGCTCAAAAGCTTGGAACACTGTTCCGAATCAGAAAAATAGACACACCTCAGCAACTTTTGTTTCTTTACAAAGTTCAGATGAGACCTTCTTTGGAGTATTGTTTTCATTTATGTAGCTCCGCCCCCAAACGTACCCTGAAGCTGCGGATTCCTTCCAGAAAAGAGCCATTCGCCTAATTGGCAACACGAACATCACTTGCAACCCTGATAGTCTGGAATATTTTAAAAAAATCAGTGAGTTTACGAAATGAACTTCAACAAAATTCGAAGTGCCTGAGGAGAAACCTTTGGAAAATAAAAAGAATTTGGAAGACAAACTTCTAGAAAATGCAGAAGGCTCAAAGAATAAACTTTGTTGCCTGGCGAGTCTACTCGAAGGAAGGATAGGAACCATCGAGACAGAGGTAGACAAAATCAGGAAGGAAATGAAAACGGAAGTAGGGGAAATCAAAGACGGAGTTCAGGTAGAAATCAGCAAGATGAAGGAAACAATTAGCCATTTGCAAAACCGAATCGTTAATTCTGCTTACACGACAAAAACTGTTACCGAAAACTCAATTCCGGAACTGAGTTTCAACATGTAAAAAATTCAAAACGTGATGAAAGATGTCAAAGTCAGTTCTGAACCAGGAAAGCTCTCCATGAAGCCGCCCCAGTTTGACGGAAAAACTCCTTGGGCAAATCACCTCCGACAATTCGAAGCTGCGGCCAGAGCGAATGGATGAAATGCAGGACAAAATGCGGTAGCATTATCATTGGCGTTGCGCGGAGAAGCAACGCATATTTTGCAAACTCTCACGGCCCAAAAACAGGAAAACTATAAAACATCTTGAGCTACGGTATGCGCAGTCCCTCCTAGAGCATGTTTGCTATTCAGCTGTCAGCTGATGAACCGCTGACAGAAATCAAGAGAATCTCTACAGGAATTCGAAGCCGACATTGCTCGATTGGTTCATCTGGTATATCCTGCTCCATCGGAGAATATAATGGAACGGTTAGCGGTTTAGGCATTCTTGGACGGACTTCGCGACAACGAAACGAGACAGGCCTTAATACTAGCTCATCCCAAACATCTCATGGATACACTGGCAAGTGCTCTGGAGTTTGAGGCTGCAAAAGCATATTGCTAGAGCCAGATAAAAATTCAAGCTGTCGAGGAAGATGGACGGGTGCCTGTTGATATTGAGGCCACCAACAGAAAGGTAACAAAAGAAGTGTTGCCTGAGAGAAAACAAATAAAATGCTGCAACTGTGAGAAAATATGTTTTACTGGGTTAATTATTGAGCCGACTTCACGGACTGGTGCAGAAAATGTGCTGTATGTGCTGCCAGTAAGGGACCTCGGATACGACCAAAAGTTACAATGCGCCAGTATAACGTGGATAGTCTCTTTGAGAGAATCGCCATCGACATCGCCGGCCCATTCCCAAAGTCTGACCATGGGAACAAATACATCATGGTAGCCATGGACTACTTCAGTAAGTGGGCAGAAGCTTATGCCCTGTCCAACTAGGGAGCCTTTACCGTCGCTGACGTCCTGGTGAAGGAATAGACATGTCGATTCCGTGTCCCATTGAAGCTGCATTCGGACCAGGGCAGAAAAACGACCAGAACTATCCACAGTCCGGAAGAATGGTGAAAATAATGAAAAAAAGCATAAACCGCCACTTGTACAAGGTAGTCTCTGACCATCAAAGAGACTGGGCCAGTACCTCCACCTGTTCCTGTTGGCCTATCGTTCGGCAGTGCACGAGTCAACCGGACAAACTCCTGTCAGTATTATAATGGGCTGAGAGCTGCGGCTTCCTTGCGATCTGAAATATGGGACGCCGACAGAACAAGTCTCTGCAGGGAAAGTCTATGTCAGCAAGCTTAGACAGAGAATGTACGACATCCATGAACGAGTCCTTCTGAACATCCGGAGTGCCAGCGATAGGATGAAAAAGGACTATGACATCAAGGCGAATGCTGGAGGATTAGAAACCGATGACCTAGTTTTGCTGTATAACCCTAAGCGACGGCGTGGTTTATCACAGAAGTTGCGGAACTCGTGGAAAGGTCCGTACAAAATCAAGAAGAAGATAAATAACCCCATCTACCGAATCCATAAGCCACCTCGGGGAAAGCCTAGGGTCATCCATTGCAATAGATTGGTTCCTTATGGTAGA
>WOGN01002447.1:0-16731 GCA_015342105.1 Leptinotarsa texana
AATCCAGACTGACATTTGCTTAATATCTGGTTTCTCTCGAGAAAATCAACTAGTCTTCTCTTGACTAGTTTTTCTATAATCTTTGCAAGTGTTGTTATTAAAGAGATAGGCCGGAAGTTACAAGAGATGCCAATATCTCCACCTTTATGGAGAGGAATAACAATAAACGTTTTGAGAAAATTTGGAGAAATTTCTTCTTTATATGAGATATTTATTATGTCAACTAGCATTGTCTGGTAGATTTTCGAAAATATTCAAGGAGATGTCGTCAATTCCTGAAGTGTGTTTATTTTTCATCTCCCTAAATACTCCTTACAATTCTGAGAGGTTTGTGTCATATAGAATAAAATGATCTGCTATATCAATATCAATTAAATTATCAAGTGGATCATACGGAATGTGAATATTTTCAGTTAATTTTTCTCCTATCATGCAAAAATAGTTATTGAAATCGGAGGATGATAACGGAGTGTCCCTGAGATCATTAATTATCTTCCATGTTTCTCTTGACTTATTGCTTGCTTCATTTATTCTGTTAAAATAATTAAGAGTTTTAGCTAGTTTTACGGTGTTTCTATACATTTTGCGGTAGCAGGTGAAATAATTTAAAAAATATGCGGATGATGTGAACTTGTGATGTGAGCACCTTATTCCCTTTCTTATCCATTCTTTTTTATTATTACTTTTTATTTTAATTTTTTGTATTGGAAATCTATTATTGAATGTGAACAATAACATGCTATAGTATTCTATAGTCCGTTCATAATTTGTCGATAGCACAAAATGAGGGCCCAAGTCATAAAACGGTCGTTCCATTACAACCAGACAAAAAGGACTTTTTCAAACGTTGAATGGAGAATTGTCGGCTACAGAGTCTGAAAAAGCATACACTAGTGGAAAAAATAAGTGAATATATCTCCAAATAAAACTAGAAAATCATTTTTCAAAATTTTGCTATCTCCGAATATTCATGGCATGGCGAACCTCTCTAGATTAAAAATGAGAGTATTTTGTGAAAAATGAATATATTTCAACATAGACAGTAGACTTATAACTAATACCCGTCACTTCAACATCTGATAACGTGCCAAGATCACAAACCGAGTTCCGCTCGTATCATATCAAGATGAGAGTAATATGCAACGCGATAGGGATTTATGCGATTGTGACATCTATCTAAGGGTTCCTATTTAGCCCCTGTCAACAAAAAGCGCAGGTAAAATCACTATAAATTCCCTTTGTGCAATCACTCCCTGTCTGCTACTGTGTCTCTCTAAGTACTGACACTTCCACAATGTTGAAAAGCGCTTTTTTTAAAGGCCCTCGCAATCGACCAGATGAACAGAGCGTAGGCCAGACTGGAAAGGGGTCCAGTAGTTGTTTGGGGCGACTTCTTGCCGGCCACGTCTGAAACTGATATGTTTAAAGTTGTCTAAATTTTCAATGGGGTGCTATTTTACATCTGATCTCACCCGACAAAAGCAAATTCTCTATTATGTTTCAAGAATACAAACAGAAATTGACACTGGCACATTTTTATGAGAAAAACACATCGGTGTGAGCTTGAATTTGAGACTCGAAGCCAATTTTTGATTTAAGTTTCTGCAAGAAAAACACCTCTGTTTGAGCAGTGAATTTGAAGCCGATTATGAATTAATTAAAATATTTCATTTTCAGAGAGCGCCGGATGACATAATGGTGATTTTTTTTCCGAGAGCCGATTTTTGGATTCGCAGTTTTCTTGCAAATTTGAGAAGAGTAATATAATTGAGGAAGTTAAGTGAATGATTTGAAAATATGGTATAAATTCACCTTATGAAGTTACTTTTATAATGTACAAGATCTGTAATTATTTTACGAAAGTCTATAGGGTGTTCAAAATTGACGCCTACAAAATAAAGATGGTATTTAACAAGGTGCATGAAATTCAGTTACTTGTTTCAATTGAACTAGTACATTTCTATGTTTGTAAATATGTACGTTTTGAGATAATATCATTATTGAAAATGAGATTGTTCATGGATATATTTTTCTAAACAGGAAGTAACTTTCTCATCTAACAGAAATTACATGTTTCATTTTCCTTTGATAATTTGAACAATATTGAGCCCTCCATGAAATATTTCATATGGGAGTTGAGTCCTATGAATTTACAAAGAAAGTAATATTTATTTCCCTTTTGACATTTAAAATATATAGGAATAGTCATTAAAATAAATGAAGTGCATACAAAACGAAAGAATAATGTCACAGAAACAGGGTGTCACAATAAAAGTGCATGAAAATACATTAAACAAGCACAAATTGATACTTATTAAACTTATTCATCTGGTGTGTGAAAGCATTTTTCCAATAGAAAGAAACTTAAAGTTTTTTTGGAGCGAAATAATGTCTTTGTTGCTTTAATAATTTCGGGAAGTTGGTTATATATCCAGGGTCCAAATTAATTAGGAGAATTTGAAGTAATATTGACTCTGGCATATGGAACGTGAATATAATTTTTTTGCCATATGTTCAATGTATGAATGTTGGAATTTTTATAAAATTGTTAATATTTTTGGATATATAGACGCATACTTCAAGAATATATGAACTTGCAAGAGGTACAATTTTATAAGAAGGGAAAATATTTCTACATGAATGATCGTAAGAAACTCCTGCCATTAGTTTCAAAAATTTCTTTTGGCTGATGAAAACATCCTGTGCATGGAAAGTAATACCCCATAGACACAACCCATACTTCACTCGTGAATTTACTTGACAGTGATGAAAAGTTATCATCTGATTTGGTTCCAGTATATCTTTCAAATTCCTGTTCACAATGCGATTTCAAGCTGAGAATTTCATCAACATATACACTTAAAAACTTTACGGTTTCTGCAGTACTGCCCTTCAGTTCATTATCAGATGTAAAAGTGAGTTTTTGCGAAACGTTTTTGTCTCTTCGCCGAGTTGTACAAAAACTCAAATAAACGTTTACGTTAAATATGGAGAATACTGGGAAAAACAACTTTTTCATTATCTCTGAAAGGACTAGGAGTATCAAAAATAAATAAATGATGAAAATATGGGAAAAATATAATTTTTTACCTCATTCCCCAAAATAAAATTGTCATTGATAATTTTTTAACGAAAAAAAGAATTAAAAAAAAAGTTTATGACAACGTAAATATCAAAACATTTCAGTAATCAATTGCCCGGATAAATACTCTTTTCTTTGACATGAAAACCACTTCACATTTTTTTCGTCAACACAGCCCTCCAGTTTTTAAATTTGCAATAACAGTTGTGGGGATGAAATTAAACAGGTAGATGATGAACCATTTATTCTAATCTTACAAACACATATATTTTAACTAACTACAGAAAAATGCAAGAATTCTATAGGACCCTGGATAGAGTTGTCAATTCCTTCTCATCATAACTAGTCGGATTAGCTATGACAACAGTGTTATAGTTTTCCATAAAATATATATATATATATATATATATATGTTCAATTTTGAAGCAAATAAAATGAATAAATTTGATAAGTATAACCGCTATCTTTAAAATGAATTTGGAATCTGAAATTGCCTTAAGAGACAATTTATTCACTGTGGCGAGTTCTACAAAAATAAAACAGTACACTTATTCAATAACTGCAACAGTTTAAACAGTTTTGGGATATATTGAGAATAAATGTATAACATTGATATCCAATAATTTTAAATATTAAACTTGAAAAGTTACCTCCTGTTCAAAATCAATGTTATCAATTGACAAAAAAATATAAATTGGGAACAATTTCATGTATGATTTTACTACAATAAAATTTGTAACATATCTCAACTCCCAAGCAGTTCCACCCAATAATAAGAATTATAGTGTATTATGTACGGTGTATTGTTGTTACCAATATATTAACCAACCCTTTATGAAATAAAACTTTGTCTCAGTGGAATACAATACAGTTTCATTTTACCCTTTTTCCCAAATCTGTGAAATTACCCACATGTGTCGCATTGACCCTAAATTATGACTTTATAGATAATATTCACTATGTTCCGGAAATCGAAGAACAAGGGTTGGTATATATTCCACTTACAATTTCAATTTGTAAAGAGAGGAAAAAGTTTTGTTATTATCATAACAATTGATGAGGTTGATAATCATTATTGGTCTATTTGAAAGCATATTTAGTGATACCTATTATTGAATATTAATTCAAAAGTGAAATCTATCGATGTTCTGCAGTCTTCCAGTGTACTTATACATTAATAAAAACCGTGAACAAGCTTTTATTTCGTACAAACGAAAAACAACAACACCAATCAAGTGACTTAAACTGGCATGTTTGAGATTTATTTTTGTGAAGATCACTTTGACGTAAGTATTTATCTAAATTTTCAGATTACAAACCCGCAATATCTTGGTCGAGAATTATATTCAATAATAAAAAATTTTTTGAGGTTATGTTTCATCTCTCGTATATCTCATCCTTGTTATTACCTTTTAGTGTGCACAGATTTTCTTCTCATTTTAACTGTACGAAACTCATTGCATCATGATATGCTCTGGAGGACCTGAAATAAATAAATCAACGTGTAAGTGTGTAGTAAGTACGTAGTTTAGGAACATCGTTTCATTAGCATAACCTCTAATTTCAAACTACACGTATTTTTCAAAGACTTTGACTTTTATTATTTATTTTCGAAATATCATTATTGTACCTACATGAAAGTTTGAACATTTCCAAATTTTGCCGAACAAATGTCTGATGCTAAAAACTCTACCAGCATCAACAAGTCGATTCTAAGCACATTACCGCTGTTTGCCTTTGTAAATCCTGGTTCCATGGCTTACCTTATTTCACTTTTGATTTAACACCACAACAGTAGAAAACAGTCACTGTAAACAATATTAAGTCATCAAGAAAATCAGAAAAACTAGCGTCGAGTATAACTGTTGTATAATACGAGATGTTATATATTCTTAATTCGCTCTGATTCGCTTTTAAGATATGGCGGCTTGCCGTATTTTGTAGTTTTATTCTATCAACATATTGATAATTTCAGTTAACTATTTTATTGATTCAATAATTTTTCTGAAAAAAGTTTGGTTGGTTAATTGAATTAAAATATAATTCTTAGGTTTTTAATTTCTTTTGACGTGGTATCTCTTCTTACTAACTATCCTATAGATCTATTGGTTAGTATAATTAGAAGAAAATGGAAAATCATTTCAAACTTTACCACTTTACCCATAGATCTTTTCATGGAAGTTTTTGAATTCTGTATAGATTCCAATTATTTTTGTTGCAGTGGATCTTTTTACAAAAAAATTTTAGGGTTGGGATTGGGATTGGGCAATTGTATGACACCCATTTGTGCAGACTTGGTCATGGCAGAACTACAAAATATATGCATAAAAAGTTGTCATTTTCATTGCCTTATTTCGAAAGATATGTTGATGATCTTGTTACTTCCATTCCAAGAAATAAACAAACTGAAATATTAGAGACTTTTCACAGTTTTCAGCAAAATTAAAATTTGCTCTAGACCCCTAATTAGAAAAATAATTAAAAAAAGAAGTTTCTTCTCCCAAAATACAGGGGTGAAACCCAAATATCACAAAATTCCATTTGTAGAAAATTCATCTGATAAACTTGAAATGCTACTCTGTACCGAACAAATTGAAGTGGCCTTTTCAAATGAAAATACAGTTGGAAACCATTTTTTATTGAGACAAAAAACAAAAACACTCATTCTATGTTGGTCAAACCGGATGTTATCTTAAAAACGCGAGTTTCAGAATACATGAGAGAAAAAAACTGAATATAAAAAACCTCACAGCTCTCGTTGAACGTGAAAAAGAATATGGATGGATCAAACTATTCTAGATGTTCAACCATATTTATACAAAAGACTTTTGAGCGGAATGATACATATCCTCAAATGCGATAGTGTTAATACTAGAATAGATGTCGATGGCCTTAATACCGCATAATTCATAATTGATAAGTGAAATACCGGAATAATTTACCCTTTTATCATTCTTTTTCTTTCTGTCATTGATTAAAAAACAGACACCACCTTATCAGAATCACAGATAAAACCATTCGTTTGTTTCATGTCGTTTTGTGTTGGTGTTGTCTCGGAAATTTTGGTTGTTTTTCATATTTTATTTTGCAATGTTTTTTCTTTTTTTTTAAATATGTATCTCAAATGTCTGATGGTTTTTAAAATAGATATTTTCGACATTAAAAACTATTTTTCGTTAAGTAATTTAATTAAGAATTAATTATTTCTTGTGGAATTTAAATGATAGTAATTGTATAAGTTTTGTGGAAGGTATGCCTATGAAAATTCATTGTTACAGAGCCCTGAAGAAGAATTCAACTAAATTCGAAACGTCGGCACGAAAACAATTTTTTTTTAAATTGATCCTGTTACCCAATCAACCTTTTTTCAG
Source organism: Leptinotarsa texana (assembly GCA_015342105.1). Classification (NCBI taxonomy): domain Eukaryota; kingdom Metazoa; phylum Arthropoda; class Insecta; order Coleoptera; family Chrysomelidae; genus Leptinotarsa; species Leptinotarsa texana. Next base: position 6,454 of record WOGN01002447.1, read on the forward strand.
ATTAATAATTTCGCTCATGATAATACAATGAATGTGTGCTTGTGATCCATTAAAGGTTTCATTAAAGGTTTTATCACGTCTTTTGATTCAGAAGTATGTTCAGGCTGTATCTTTTCATCATTCTGATTTTTTAAGATAGGATTGGCATTGGAGTAAATCGGTTTTCCACAGATTTTTATATTTGTATTTCAGAAAAATTAAGTTAGGAATCTTGACAAAAATATTCCCCATGTTTGTCTCTTCAAGCTACTACAATTGGACCAATTGTCTCTTTTTTCCTTTCTTTTCTTATAATTGAATATTTTATTTCATTTCTTTTTCATTCTCCTGACATACAAAATTAATATTAATTTTTCCTAAATTTTGGAGTCGGTGGAATATGAGATGAAAATATAAATAAAGGCATTCTGAACACAAGGACTTTCAAAGGTCAAATACAATGTATTGTTTTTGTATTTTCATTTTTGATGCACAAAATATGTATTACTCTCATTTCCAAGATAACGTCAAATAATGTAGTAACTGGAATGATATTATTACAGCCGAAATTATATGCTTATTTCAAGCTCAACCACCGATTTTATCAAATTGTACACTGCGCTTCTGCAAACTCAAAAAGGGTTTATGTTTTAACAGCGATTTGCATACATCAAGCCCTACATGATGGCTTATTCAAATCTGACTAAAGGCTTATGATTAACTATGCTGTTACTGATACGCTCGATTTGAATTTATGCTTTTCAGTCTACACCTGCTCAGATTGATTTATATCTCGCCTTTCTTTTTTGATAAAACCATATCGAATTATTTGCGGTGATTCTATTTGAGAATGGATTATAAAAAAATATATTAATATTTTAATTCACGCTATGTAGATTGTCCTGATGATGGATTAAAATTTTAAATGAGTTTATGTTCTATGAAGAAAACTGTAACAGAAAATACAATTGTCAATGGCGATGAAATCGGTTTGGTGGTCATGATTTGAATATGAAATTGGGAGGTCCAATTTCTTATCCATAGAAAGAACTAAAATTCAGATATTTCTTGAAGAAATACAAAGTAGTATACTGTACAAGTTTTGAAAACAGTATTTCTCACATTATTGTTAGAGAGGCAAAAGAAACATGAGTGTTAACATGTATTTCAAACTAATTCTACACTTTTTCTACTTCTGCAACATTTATTATTCAAGAAACAGTTTATTGTGAGCTTTTCAACAAACAGTCCTACATAAAAGTAACACATGTTTCGCTACACAATAGCTTCATCAGGCGTGTCGTTCCACGCCTTTACACAATAAAGAAACGCCTGAAGAAGCTATTGCAAAGCGAAACAATTGTTGCGTGTTTAGTGAATTTCTCACAATGAAGTGTTTCTCAAATACGTTTTTGTCAAATATGAAAAATTGTCATAAAGTAATTCAAATCCATTCAAGCAAATACATGAATTGGAAGATGTTGCAACCTCAACTTCAATATTTTAAAACAAAAACACTTAATATTCACAATTCCATCTTTTAATATTCCAAGCTTATAGACATCAAATTGATACGATCACAGGATATAGAAATATAAAACAATCTCCAAATACGCAACCTTGTACGGATGCCCATTAACCATTTTGCCTTAGTACGATGAACAGGGAAAAGTTGCAACTTCAGCATATGAATCTTTATAAATATTGAGGAAGGTCAAGATCATGAACAAATATTAAAAAATTCATTCAGTATTCATTGATCACTCTTCAAAAACGGTTGCAGAGCATTTTCAGAAGGCAGTACATCCCCTTTTCGTCGATCATGCTGGGTGGCAGTATTAATGTAAATTTTTGGTGATTATTTCAATTTTTTCTTTTAACTATTCAACGTTGTTGCAACATTATGGATTTTCATCAAATATCGGTACATTTAGTATTATGGTGTACCTTTGGAGTCAATTGTTTACACTGTGTTGAACCTAAATATAAAATTATTTCAATATAACAATTTAAAAAAAATTATCAGCTGATTAGATACTTTTAAATGAATTAATAAAGGAGTAGTTTAGAAATATATAAACTGAAAGTACTCGAGTGACCCATAAATAGTTATCTACCAAAGGAATTAGTCCAGTCATCACCCGAAGACGATTTTAGATACTAATAATCGAAACGTCGTGCAGTAACTTGGCTTAGAATCTCCTAATTTTTCATTTTTTGTTTTATTTTTATTTTTTGTTAAATTGTTTTATTCCCACTTGTATTTTATTCTACTCTAATTTCATTTCATTAATATTATTCTTATTTCAGCTATTCTTTTTTAATTTTTATTTTTTGAAATTCATCAGTAAATGAAAGAGGTAAAATTTCACTTATATGGAACACTAAAAGTAGGTGTTTAGAAAGTATTTTTCTTTTGTGTAATTTAATGTTTATGCCAGAGTAGTTGTTTGGAGAGGGTTTTTTCTTTCAGTTTGTGCCTGAAAGTTATTTCTTTACATGATCTACACAACTTTGTATAAAGTTGATTTTTTGAAATTGATTGAGCTCTTCGTTTTTTTGGAATATTCCCACATATTTTTTGTGTAAATATGGAGAAGTAGAAAGCCAAAATCTTTTTTCCCAAATATCAATCTCTCCTAAACTTTTTAATTTGGAAAAAAATATTTTCACACTGTTGGCAATATGATGTTTGAAGAATTGAAAACTGTTTTTTTCATATTTTGTAAAAAGTTTTTATTGATGCATTAAATTTTTTCTGAAAGTTTTACACTTTTCACTTACTGATAAATACAAAGAAAACCAATAGTATCTTTTTCCAAAGACTAAGCGCTCATGAAAAATATCCTCTTTTCGATTAATACTGCGTTTTCATCAAACCAACTTGTCATACTTTCGAAAACAGTTAAAGTACACATACATTATTTAAAAGAGAGGAATTGAATTCATTTGTATTTTTTACCTTTTTGAGTTTTCTTTTGACTCATTATTTTCTATTTTATTCTCTGTTGTATTTCCCATAAAAATTACGAACTTCTATTTTTATAAACAAACTTTCATAGCCTACTCGTTTTAATTAACTTAATTTGCAAGCGGAGAGTGACAAATCAAATTTGGCTATAAAGTAATATGCATCGATATAGAAAATTGTAAATATCTCGAAAACGATCACCTAAAATGTTGTTGAGGAAGTGTACCTTTTTTACTTGTAAAAGGTGTTTAGGTTTTTTCATGAAAAGTACCAAAAGCTTACTGTCAAAAAGATTTAGGGCAATTTGAAATAAATAATGACAGCGTACACAGCGCCCTCTAAATGTTACATGAAAACTAATACGAAATTATGATTTCCCACGTCAAAAAAACACCGGGTACCGAATTTCGTGCAAATAACTTATTTTTTGCAACAGTTATTTCCAAAAAGGGAAAAAATATTCAATTTCAACACCCCGTATCTCCGAAACGAAGCATTTTCGGACACAAGTTCATATATACAATTGTCTCAGGAATACGTCACTTGAATATTTTAACTTACTTATGTTACACCCTGTATATTGCTTTTCTAAACAGAGATAAAGGTGAGAAGAATATATCGATATTTTGTAGACTATTGTAGCTTCTACACATAGATGTCGATGTAAATAGTTATGTGTGACCTGGAAGTTATACGAGGAACGTTGAAATTCAATGATGAAAGCAAGTCGATCAAGCAACTCGATTTGATTACGTAAGATTTTGTATATAAAAATCGTTTCTGTTGTATATAAAAGTCGTTTCTTTGGCGGTGTTTTTTAAATGATGTATAGTTGAACTCTTCAAAGAGTAAATCATAGCTATGCTTGTATATTTGTAGGTATATATTTTAATAAATATTATTTTCATAAAAAAATTGAAAATATTAAATATGTCAAATATGTAATTTTAGTTTGACAAAATTCAATATAGTCTAGTGAAATATATTCTGCTTCACTCATGCTGCTTCCCTCCAGACTTTGAAATTGAATCAGCATCATGTCGTATACGCGAATAAAAAATTCCTATATCAAAACGAACAGATGAGGTATTTAAAACCAGATTCACCACACTGACTGAAAAACTGAATGAACGAGTAATCCAAAATAGTGAAGATCAAAGATTCGAGTAGTTTTTCGACAACTTCTTAGAATCGCCGCCCGTTTCCTAACCTTATTATCTTTTTCTTTTTGTCTGCCTACGGATAACACAACAAAAAACATATTCAATACAAATCGTCGGCTGTATTCTTTCTGATTCAACCCCAACGCATTATGCACGGACACACCAATTTAAAATCAATAACGATCCGAAAGGTAATTGAAAAAGAAGCGCTAGAGAGAGCTTACAAGTTCCAGTTTAGCCGTAATTATGAGTTTGCCGTCCGTATTTACTCCCTAATAATCAAAGGCAGCCGAGCGTAAAACAATGAAGGCTCGAGTCACTGACGCGAGGTGTATTTGGAAACTGATCCTTTCTGTTGCAAATGTGAAAGAACAGGACCACACCTGATCCAGACGGTTCACAATGAGTCATATGTGTCGAATATCATTGGAATCATCAGTGCATCAATAAGTTGCTCTCTACGTGAGCGAAAAGAGTTGCGAATTGATAGCAGAAGAGGGATGGATATTTTCTACCAGCCTGGATCTTGTTCCAATTGAGCTTTTGAAGTTAGAATAAGGGGTTTTGTAAACATGTTAGAACCCTGGTTGAAAATACACGTTTGTACTCATTATACACTTTGTGATTGAAAGGATCAACTGCATCCCCGTGCTAGAAATCGCACGTTAAAAAAGTAAGACCACAAGTTTTGACTTCTAAGGGTTGTCGTCCATGGGGGGGACAGCTGGTTAATGGATAAACAAATTTTGACAGAACTAATTTGTCAATACCTTTTGAATAATTTGTTTCCCGTTGGAAATTAGCCTTAACATGACGCGATGTGAGGATTTTAAATAAAAAAGTCCAAATAGGAAAAACACCAAATAGGAAAATATATAGGTCTTTTTGAGAAAGCACAAAGAAATCTATCAGATGTGGCAACGAGAGTCAAAGAATTACTGTTCAGTCGCAGGACCGTTCCATTTTTACTTTTACCTAGGAGGAATACAACAGTTTGCCAACATGCACTAACAGTGTGTCATGAAAGCAGACTTGCCAACCGTAGCGGTATTTACTCGACGGTAGCGGCGTAGCGGATTTGAACATACAGTAGCGGAATTTTCTACAAATAATCCATATTGAAAAAAATATGGAAGAAGAACAGGCAGTGGACAGCACTCGAAGCTGACAGCTGACACTTGAATAATTGAATGCAAATTATAGTCTTAGTAACTGAGGCCATAATATAATGAAAGAGAAGAAGAATATTTTTGGTTCTTTTCATTCATATCATAAACCATATAACTTTCCTTATCTTTAAACTAAAAGTCTCGACTGTCTCCAGTATTATAAAATAAATGGAATAAATTACAATGGAAATGAAAGACAGTTCATCTGATTGTAGCTCGAGCGAAAGAGCTACCGCAGTTGTAATTTACGGGAACGGGACATGTTCAAAACAATACAAAAAGTCTCGAAATCAAACTTTTTCTCAACATTGGCTGTCTAATTCCAACTTGAAAGGATGGATTAGACCTGCCGCGAATGATCGTTCAAGAGCTCAGTGTGACTATACGTATGTGAACAAATCGATATTTATTGTTACTTATCAAAATCATTATTTCAAGCTAAGAAATATTTGGTTGAGACGACAGCTTTCAAAAATTAACTGGTGTAAATTTAGTAAATTAGGTACAATCTACTGAGTTGCGCGGTTGAAAATCAGCATGATCCTGATTTCTGACATTAGTGACAGTTCAGTTTTGTGATATCTGAATGGTACACAAACTACAAACTGTAAGTTCTGTGGTATTTTATTTTGGCGCATGCCCGAACTGATTGCGTCAAATATACAAGCGTAGCGGAATATGAAGCAGTGTAGTGGAATTTTGGTTATGTGTAGTGACTTTATAGTTCATCCAGTTGGCAACACTGTATGAAAGTCACATATGTATCTATTTCAATTAAATTATTGAAACAAAAAACAAGGGAAACCTAATATAGTACTTGATATATCAGAAGAGTTCCAGAGTTATCAATTTAACTGCCTTAACCGGTGTTCAATACCCAGTATATGTGAACAAGTATAGCAAATGGCTCACCAGATGTACCTATTTAGGAAATTTTTGAGATTGAGGTTAGGAGAAAGAGAATAGTTTGTCTTGGAAACCCAAGAAATGCTGTTAGCTGATTAAAGTGGAATAGAAGAAATGAACATGTTTATTTTTCCAGAAATAGGATTCTATTCGAATGAATTTTCAAGTAATGGTGGATGTTTCTAGTGGAGACTCACCCATCACAAACAGTTCGTGGGAAGGCGGAATTGGGATTCAATTTCTATGCGGTTTTAGATGTTTTAAGACGTATTGAAAAGGTCAAAAAGCCCCAAAATATGAGTATCTGAGTGCCATATGATTGATATAAGTGCCATACGATTGATAGAAGTTGGTTGCAACGTCCGTTGTTCTTTGGCTTTGCGCAACCAAAACGATCCTTTTTTGGATCGGACCGTCACTTGATGAGAGGTGGATTCTCTACGAACACAGAAGACGTTCAGGACAGTGGTTGGACACTGATGAGCCACCCAGGCACTTCCCAAAGTGGAAGAAGCACAGCGAAGCAAAGGCTCGCCTGTTTCTTCGGCCGAATGGGTCATGTGGCCACTGTTCCGCTTATCTCTTATTGGTGGTCGATGATTTGAACCACATAACAAACAGTTCAATTGTTGCGGTGGTACACGATTTGGACCAGCTACAGTAAACATTTTCTCAGCTGGAATGGTGGTTCATTTTGTCGTTCACCATTGCCAATGCTTCCGTAGGTTGCTACGTGACTTAGTGACATCATGAAGCGCGAGCTTGATTTTATAAGTTCGATCAGCTACTTAGCATTTACCACATTTACACAAAGTAACAAATGGTGGCATCGCATATTTTTTTATTTTCTCGAAGCTTGTGTTGTGAATTCTTATTGTCTCTACAAGCTAATAAACTTAACCAAAACAAGTTCGAAAGCATTCAGAAGAGCAATTATAGCTGGATTTACGGCTTCGACCTTAGCATCGTCAAACAGGGTCAAGTCTTCTTCTAGAAGGCAAGCTCAAATGTACCTCAATTGGAGATCAAAAAATCGAAACCTTATGTTCCGAAAGAGATTCGCTGGACATCATCGATGCATCAGCCCGAACGTACTTCAAGGAGGAGGTGTACTCTATGTTAGCACAAAAGCACACCCCTTGCGTACCAATTGGAAGTGCTCCACATGCGGCGTTCCTCTTTATTTAGGAAAAGAAAAATCCTGGTTCCAAACGTATCACTCCCATTAGTTCATCTTTCCTATATTTCACTTTACTTTCTGATTAAAAGTATCATTTTATTATTATATTGACTTTATTTCAAAGCTGGAACGGTGGTCCAAATGATAAACCACCACTTTTTGTGAGGAAAGAATATTTTATTTTTTATTTTCTAGATCAAATATGATTTTTGTATAGACAAAAATGGAATGATACCGCAATCATATAATTAGAGCGAGAAAAAAATTTGGGTTCCACTTGGGTTAAAATGTTATGATTATTCTGAAGCTAGTAAGAGTTAAAGACCCGCCACTGAAATTCTGGAGTACAAAACCAATAGGTAGGTACCTTTTATGAGCCTAAACAACTTACACTTTCACTATTTCGTGCTTTCACTATAAGTGTTCGTGTACACCATGCATTAAAATACTAAAACTGTTATTGGCTTCGGGCTGTGTTACAACAATTGTTCCTTTACCGTTATTTTCCATCGACTTAATGGATTCATAGAGTACCGCGACTGAAGTTGAACGACTTGTGTGGTGACAAATGACGACTTTCAATTTTCAAATGACTGACGTTCGTTTTGCTAATTATGGACTGCCGAACCTCTATATACCCTGCGGCCAAATAAAATTGGCAGTATTAATGAAGATGAAATTATAGTTCCTGAAGGGGGGACGATTGGTGAACATTTCAAAATTTTCCTTTGGCTATATCGATTAATTTGTTGGGAGCTGGTTCTACAAAGTACCTACTGCTGAAGATTCAAAACACTCGTATCGGCGAAACGTTGAAAAACATATTCAGAATAATAAATATACAATTTGGATTGCATAAGAACAGTCAGGTATATAAGATACAATGAAATATATAGGTACGTATGTACAGTACAGATTCAGGCTCATTTGTACAAGTCCTGTATACCCCGGTGAAATCCCACTTTCCCTGTCCTGTTATTGGTCTTACTGTTCAAAATTTTTCATCTCCTCCTCTTCTTCTTCAGTGTCTATGATGCTTATTATGGTTCAATATGCTATTCATCATCCTTTTTCTCCTGAGATGTTAGACGTTATCATGTTTTTTTTTCTGACTGATTCGGCCGTTACACGATGAAGATCCATAGTTATTTCAAAAATTACACCTTACGATTTGATCTTCACAAACTTTATTTAAAATATATATCACATGTTTAGCTAAGACATTAGCTTTTTCAAGTGATTCATACTTCAAGTGGTCATTCTACTTGGTCATTCATAAGAATGTTTTTAATTTTCAAGTTTATTAATTTCCATTGCTTCCAAATGATTTAGTTTCAAACCTTTATTTTTAATGTGCAAAATTTCGAACTCTTCGTTGAAGATATGATTTTCTTCTAGAAGATGACTTGAATATGTTGTTTTGTTTTTATTATTTTTAACTTACTTTCACAACGTATTACTTGTTCTATATGCAATTTTAATATCTCGTTTCCTCAAAAATGAGGCCACTTTTCTCCTTGGCTGTCCAAAATACGTTAAAGCTCTATAATTTTGATTATCTACCTTATCAATAGAAAAAATGTCTCGAATCGTTTTTGTCTAGACTTTCTTGGCAAGTATTTTGCTCATTAATTCGGCTTCAAACCCACTGTTAACCACAATTTGCTTGAATATATTAAGTTCTTGATTGCACATAGAAAATAAAGGTTTGAAACTGAATCATTTGCAAGCAATGGATCTCAATAAACTTAAAAATTGAAGCATTCTAAAGAATGACCAACTAGATTTGAAGAGATCACCATTATTGAACTTGTTTTTTTAAAAACCCAGAAATAATTATTATTGATGTAGATGTGAGGTAATATGCTTACGTTAGGTAGGAGTTCAGGTAATTTTTTGAAGGTAGTGTCAATTATGGTTACCGGTAGTATATAAATATTAATGTAAGAACAACATGAAGTATAAAACACTTGAAAAAGCTAATGTTGTGTGATACATGTTGTGATTTATTTTTCAAATGGTGCTCTACACCATCTATGTCTTCGCAATATGGACACCTGTCAGAATCTGTTTCCGGCGTTCGAATAGATATTTTTCAAAACATACATGCCCTGAGAGAACCTGTATCAGGAAATAACCTATTCCCCATATTTTCTGTCAAACACATCTGAATATTCGGAATAACCTAAACTAACTACCAATTAATCGTATATACATATTTTCATGATCTGATTTCATAGTGTAATTCAAAATTAGATGATAAAGCTGCCACAGAACCATAGTTTCTTGGACTATAATGAATAAAAACAATCTCATAAGTCTATTTAATGGCTAACAAGTTTCATCGGGGTTTTGTAGATGGCTAGATATTGTATCATCTAGACTAGGGTAAAGCAGACAGTTATCGGCTACCGGGTAGTGATTTTCATAATTTATAATAATCTGGTGGGAAAGAAATGAAATTAGATTTCATCGGTTGGCATCGACAATCTTTCAGAATATGTTTCCCTGTTTTCCAAGACATATCGCATAACCTCAAATAACTACGTCGTTGTGAATAAGTTCATGCTCTCTGTTCTTCAGTCTGTGGTCAGATATATCAAGAACTATTCATATCGAGTGTTGTACGAGGTCAAATAATTCCCAAATTAAGTAGATTTTCACATTTTATTATGATTAATCAGTTCAAAGAACATTGAAGACAAATTATTTAATGGCGAGAAAATTATGTTTATGGTCAAAATTCATGTTATAAGGTATGTCAATCATGGGATTCGAATTTGATGTCTAAAACAGTTATTGGCTATATGGCCAACCGTTTTCGAGATAAACTGTTTCAAACGGAAATTGACATGGTTTTCTTGTTCATCACTCATTTTTGTAAAACAGATTTCGTTTGATGTTTCTCAA
>WOGN01002448.1:0-16730 GCA_015342105.1 Leptinotarsa texana
ATCTGACTATTTATATGGTCGCTCGAGTGCTTTCACCTAACCCCCCTTTCACTTTTTCCGCTTCATTGGTTTTCAGCGGGAGATGATCGTTTGGCGGGAATTGGTAGTTTTCCCTTGATTAGAGGTTTTCATATGTTACGGATCTCTACGCTAGCTTGACTAAATGGGTTTTTGGACAACATAAACGCGGCTATGTTGATCAACATAACAGATCAAGCTGAAGAGATCAAGCTGAAATCATCCACAAAGAGGAACACTGGTTTAAGAGAAAATTCAAAGAGGCCACGTATATTTTGTCCAACAACGCATTTAGTCAAGCTAGCGTAGAGATGCGTAACATATAGAAACCTCCAATCAAGGGCAAACCACCAATTACCGCCAAACGATCATCTCCCGCTGAAAACCAATGAAGCGGAAATAGTGAAAGGAAGGTTAGGTGAAAGCACTCGAGTGACCATATAAATAGTCTGATCTCGGAGGAATAAGTTCAATTATCACCCGAAGAAAGAATGAAAATAAAACAAATGTTATATTTAGTTATAATGGTTCATTGATACATACAGTGATTATTTCCTGAGGAATTAAGTGAGACTTTTTGTGCATTTAGATATATTTGAAGTGATATGTTCAATAAGTCTAAAATACAAATCATGAAATTATAAAATAACAACAAAAATCATTTGACAGTCCGAGGCGAATCAATTGATTCCAGTGACGCATTTGCTTTTTCAGCTGCATGAAAACCCGGAAAAACCTGTAGCACCACATCATCTGAAGATCTTGATCTGCCGATTTACCTGTTAAACGTTCTATTTTCAGATGATTCAACAATAAGCTTTGCACGGACTGGTTATTAGACATAATTCGGAAACGCTAGTTGTAGTTCCAGAAATTCACATACGTTTTTGCTACCTCCTGAACATTTACTGACGAAGAGTATTCCACAAGAACCCCAAGAATTCGGAACAATCGTCTTGTTATCCTTACGAGTATGTAGACTTCAAAGACTCCAGTAAATCGTTTGGAAGGGGAAATGATACATTCTTACGAAACTGCAGCTGCATGAACTGGTGTTTGAGTTTGGTGAGTAGATAGGAGAAATTTTCGTTCTCGTTCATCAGTGAAACCTCGTTTTCGAAATTATACGTCATGAAAAATACTTGTAAAATGTTATTCATGTAGCAAGTGTTTCCTAAATTATCTAATCCAATTTTCTTCTCAAGATTTTGAAGACAACTCTCTACTGACTCAGGAATATTCACTGAAAAAGAAGAAGGTGGATCAATCACCTGCGAATCAACCTTGATAGGAGACTGATGAATATCCATATATCTCGGCTTGTTTCGAAGAGATTTTGGTTCCCTACTGAAATGAGGGCAATGCATGATTTCATCAAAATTATATGAAGGAGGAGTGGTTCTAAGGACCGAAGCAACATTACCACGTTGAATAGCAATACTAATTCTTTCTAACAAAAAAGAGGCAGAACGGTGATAATTCGTTGCTTGGCCTATTCTCCTTCCGAGTTTATGAACGAATAAAAGAGACTCCAGGCCATACACACCAAAAGTTTCAACCACTACTGGATGGAACAGATGATTGCTACAAAGATTCTGGTAGTTTTTTCGTTTCAATTTTTCTCCAGACAATGTCGCGGTTCCAGCAGACTTCGAACATTCGGCTAGATGGGAAGCAGCGACCGTGTCAATGCAAGTGAAATCCCATACCACAGGTGTACCGTATTTCCATGGTATGAGAGACTGGCCATCTGGTCGTTTACCAACATCTTGACTGGTACCTAAGGGTTCCAGAATTGCAGGAACATCCGCTGACACCATAGCTCATTTCAATATGTCGTTTACCTGGTGATGTCGAGATGTACGCCCTACGCTTTTCCTGCAACTCAATTCATGTCTACCTTCCTCATCAACTATACCTACTACCGAAAACACTAGTGTGACGCACATAAATGGATAAACCCATCCTAAATCCTACTGCTATTCTGGAAGATTCATCGTTTAATAGTGTTCGTAGAGATGAAACAGGTAAAGCATTCTGTCAAGCACCCGATTCCTTGACCATTGCTGCTTTCAATCGAGCCTTATCGTATACACTTGAAGATTTTAGAAGTTTATCAGTTATAATGTTCAGAAGAGGTCGGTCCTGTAATATTCGTGATGGAATATTAATTGAAATTGTAGAATTACTTTTCAATCTTTGTTTATTTAAACAATCTCTCGGTTAAATTCAAAAAGTGACACAGTCTACTTGACATACAATCATCTAAAACAACATATACAGGGAGAAACATTACATTTCCCCCCTAACTTGAATTATATCACATTCATATAGAAGAATAATGTGGGTGTTTAGCTTTCCTATGTGGTTGTTGTCTTCTAGGAGGTTCATGAACTTCGGCTTCAATAATTTCTTGAATTGGTGTGCCTTCTTCTGACTCTATTTCTCCATCTGCTTTCCTATAATCATGAAAATCTTCATCGTATTCAGGTATAACATCCAATACAGGATTCAAGTGATCAGATTTTACTATCTTTTCGAAGTGAAAAGCATTTCTTGTTATCTTTTCATATAGCCTTGATGCGGTTACCTTTGTACCACTAATTTTTGCAATAATATATGGATTAGAATCATATGGTGTGTTAAATTTATTTACACGGTTTTGTTTGCAAATTACTAAATCTCCAACATTTAATTCATGTTTTTCTATATGTAATCTTTCATCTGCATACTTTTTGAATTTTATTTTATTTTTCTCATCAACAGTTTTTACATTTCCATCTACATCTTGGTTGATAATTTCAGGAATTGTCGTATGCATGGATCGGTTGAAAAGTAGTTCAAAGTGAGATTTTTCTGTTGTGGAATGTGGAGTAGCTATATAATTCATTAAAAATGATTCTGATTCATCCTTAATATTTCGTCCGCTCATCGCTGCACACAAAATTGTATTCTTGATAGTTCTGACTGTTCTTTTAGCAAGTCCATTCGCTTCAGGCCATAAAGGGGTTACTTTATGATGTTTGAATTTGAAATCGTCAACGGAACCACAGAATTTTTGCCCATTAAAACGTGGTCCATTGTCCGTTTCCATTTGATTAGGAATTCCAAATAGGGAGAACAAAAAAAAAGAAACAATATCAATCACAGTTTCTCTGTCCACTCTTAATATTTCATAACAAACAGGGTATCTTGAATATTCATCAACTACAAACATGATGTATTTACTATTAGGATAGGTTTCAGCAAAATCCATGGTTAAATTTCTCCAAGGACCTGTAGGTAAAGCTATTACCTGAATTGGATCTCTACTTTTAGTGGATGTTGCTGCTTGACACAACAGACAAGACTTTATTCAATTTTCTACTGTTTTATCCATTCCAGGAAACCGAACTTTGCTTCTGAGAAGTTGTTTCGTCTTTACTATTCCCAAATGACCGTTATGAGCTAGCTGGATAACGTGTTTGTGAAGAGTTTCTGGAATGACCAATTTTGTGGTCCTCAGAATTGTTCCATTTGCAGAAGTCAACTCATATCTAATTTTTTTGTATGGTTTTAAGAAACTAGTATTCCACAAATTCTCATCAATGTTGTTCAGAACCTCAAATATATGTTGAAAATTCTCAGTCTCTTTTTGAAAATACTGTTACTTCTTCAAGAGAAATCGCTTTTGAAAGTGAGTTTTGAAGGATGAAGTTTATATATTCTGCAGCTTCAGATGTAGTATGTTCTACTGGTAATGGATGTCTAGACATGTAATCATTATTATCTATATCTATATTTTATTATCTATACCTTTTTGATGTTTCACTCTGAACTGGTATTGCTGAATCCTAAGACACAGTCTTTCTATCCTGGCTGAGAATACTGATTGACGATTCTGAAGTATGCTGACAAGAGGTAAATGATCGATATAGAGATTGAATACACTACCATATATGTAAATGTGAAAATGTTCGATTGCCCAAGTTATGGCAACCATTTCCTTTTCTATCTGACTATAGCGCTCCTCTGTTTGAGATAGTGATCTGCTGGCGTATACAACAATCTGGTTTGATTTCTTCATGAGAAAATACGTATCCAAAAAAACTAGATTTTTTTGATTTAATAGACATTTCGCATTATTCACTGTCAAAGCAGATTCATTGAAACAACTTTGTTCAAAATATCATCGTGATCCTGTTGATTATTTCCAAACATGAAAATGTCATCACTGACATTCAACACACTATTCTTGATTCTTGGTCAAGTTCAACCTGATGATAACCACCATTGAGGTCTATTTTGCTAAATACAGCAGCAATATTGAGAGCCAAAATGATATCATCGATTGGTGGTGTAAAGTGACGTTCTCGTTTGATAGCTTGATTGGGAGCTCGCATATCCACACATATTCTAATTGTATCTCTACTTGGTTTAGAAACAATAACAATAGATGATACCCATGGAGTTGGTCCAATGGCAGGTTCGATAATATCGGCTGCTTGTAGTCTGCTCAGTTCAAATTCCACTTTTTCCCTCACATGAAATGGTATTCTTCGGTGTTTTTGTGCCACTGGTTGAACAGATTTATCAATGTGAAGATGCACTTGGAAATTCTTCAACTTTCCTACTTCTTGAAACAGGGCGGGAAATTTCTCTTCGAAACTGTGGATTGTGTAACAATTTGTGCTTCTAATCAATTGTAGAATGTTTAGACTCATAGCAGCTTCGCAACTCAGTAATGACTCACTTCTATCTTTCATGATGAAAATTTCAGTTCCAAATTTCCTATTATTGTTATATTCAAGCACAGCGGGTAATTTTTCATCGACTGGCAAAGGAGTTTTTGAGTTGTATGGAAATATTTGCTGGTTTGTTGGTAAAATGTTCTTGTTTTCTGAAAATTTTCTAACTGCTTCGGAACAATAAATTCAGTTCTTTAACCATTCAGTAGAATTTGGACGTTTATAGATTAATTGTTGTTGTTTTGTGGAATTGGCCGCGGTGGTAGGGCGTCCGACTTACTATCGGAAGGTCGCGTGTTCGATTCCCGCCTCGACCAGATATTTTTCTCGAGAGAATTTATCTGGTTGAAGCTGGAATGATTCTGCAACCGTGTTAGGAATTACACGTTAAAAGGTAAGACCTCGTTAGTCCTTAGCTCGCACAAGTTTCTCAACTTTTGAGAGTTGTCGTTTGTATGGGGACGGCAGCTGATTAACGGAAAAACATATTTTAAACAGATTTTAAACAGATTTTAAGATTCGAAACTGTATTAACTGTTTGAATTATTCTGAATGCTTCTTCTGACGATGATTCATTATTATTCGAAAGTTCACATTCCGGTTGATTATTCATTATAGCCCTTGTTTGTTGTTTAGGAGGAATTTTCATCATTCCAGTAGTAATGCAAACTTTTTAGAAATGTCCCCTTTTTACGCATCCTCTACATTGCGCATTTCTTGCTGGGCATATCAACTTAGGATCTTGATTATACCAGTTATTGCCACAATTCCTGCAAATTTTCTGCGTTTTATTTTCTTTGACAGATTCAATATTTCTAGCATGACATTTTGACTTTTCTCGTTTATTTTGCTTGAAATATCCATTATCTTTTCTATCCTTTCTACTTTCTTTGCTGGTTTTTCGAAAATTTGCTGTTTCTTTCTGTTCAATAGCCATAAGTTGATGATCGGTAGCTTCAAATCTTTTGCCTTTTGCTAAAAGCTCTTCTAGTGTCAATTGTTTAGATAATGCAATTCGCCTAATCTGGGTGGAATTAGTACTGAAAATTATTTGAGACTTGATTTCTTTCTTATTGTCATCAAAATTACAGTTCTTGGATAATTTCAGCAAGCGAGCGTAGTACTGATGGTAGTACCATGGTTTTCCCATGTAACTGTTTAGCTTCTCCAAAGTTATATATTTCAAACACAACATTGATTTTGTGTTTGAAGTGATTGGATAATTTTAATTTTGCTTTGTCCCATTCATTATCGGAAGATGAAGAAGGTGGATCTGGTAAGGATGCATACAAATCATATGCATCATCTCTAATGTAATGCAGTAACATAGCTGTTTTTTTATTCTTTGGTAATGTTCATTGCCTGGAGATATATCTCAAAACGATTGATCCATCTTTCCCATCTTGTTTCAATATCAATTATATAGGATTTAGTATCAAATGGTACAAAATTCAAATTTGTTTTCCATTACTGACGTGGGTTTTATTCTCGTTGGCAAATGTAATATTCGTGTTGGAATATTAATTGAAATTGTAGAATTACTTTTCAATCGTAGTTTATTTAAACAATCTCTCAGTTAAATCCGAAAATTAACAACTCACAGTCTGCTTGACATACAATCATTAAAAACAACATATACAGGACGGAACATTACAGGTCCCAAGCACTTTGTATTTTCTTTTTATCTGTAGGAGAAGTAATATTAGTTGCCGCATGCCTTTAGAATAAAAAACGTTTTCGATATTGATGAATATGAAAAAAGGATGGAATCGATAATATCAGAAACACTATTGACTGTCGACAGAAAAGCTAAGGAAGGAGCCAAACGTAGCCCTAGTCTGCCATTACAAGAAGCGTTGACTGGTGCCATGAATCATTATTGAAATGATTGTTTGGCTTGACCAAGTGTTGGAACATCTGAGGGCCTACATGAGTTTTGGAATTTGCCAAATAATTTCTCGAAAGAAAAAATGGCAACGTGTTTAGAAAGTTTATTCAATCTGGTGGTCATCAATTTGACTGACTCCTGTTCTTCCAGAAGATGTTCTGAAAATGAGTCTTTAGAAAGAGAAGAACCCATAAGACTCCATTTAGACTTTTCCAAAATTTTTATACCAGGAGTCAGTATCAAAATGGTGGATTCGGAAATATTATTCGAAGTTGAAAGAGTAATCAACTCGCATTTATTAAAATTTAGTTCAAGTCCAAGATATTTTGAATAATCAATAACTTTTTCTTAACCCTTTGAAACAATATTTTTATCCCCAGCGATTGTGCCATCGTCTAAATACCAACAATTAAATTCGGATGATGAGCTTCTAGTGAGTTCATTGATGGTCAGACAAAAAAGAGCAAGTCCTAAGTGATCATCTTGTTGAACACCTCCCTCAGACAAAATCAGATGTTCACCAAAATTCAAATAGGAAGTTGATTTATAACACTGACTTAAGAAGGGATATAATCCTGAAAACGAATCTTCAACCTTATGAAGGCCGAAGGGCAGGCAGCGTGTGTCTATAAATAGCACGTCGAAGGCCGCGGTTCGTTCTATGGTACTTTATGATCAGCAGCGATCGCATGCGATATATGTATATTTAGTATCAGCATAGCACACGTACGGAGCTGGGGCGGGTTGCTAGTCTATGATAAATGAATATATAAAACCTATGTAGAATTATCTACACAAGATACAATTTTTGTCGCCATGAAGTTTTTCTTCTGATACTGTATACCTATTTTAATACTCAATGATGCTCACTCATCATTTATCAGCCAAATCCAACAGGAAGAAATTGTTATCGCAAAGTAATTCGTAATCCTATCTGAATATTTGTAAATATTGACATTTTAGACATGGTCGCGTGATTGCAAATAACATGTTGTGCAATGTCATGAATATTTTTCATTAGTCACACTTTATGTTTATTGCCCAACTAGAACAAATCATTTCATTGAGACATTTTAGTTTTTTATAGCTAAATGAATGACAAGAGAGTTTATGTCAACTACTGAAACAAAATATTGCTCAAACAAAATTTAACAATCTGTTTTCATAAACATCAACACATAAAATGAAATTGTAAATGATAGCTGTCTGTAGATGAAAGATATTTGAGAAAACCAAATACTTAATAGATATTTTATAGCCCAAAACAATGACTTTTAAAATACCTACCTGTTTGTCTACACGTTTATGAGCAATAATCTCATAAAATATTTCATAAAATATCTACCTGTGTATCTACACGTTTATGACCAATAATCTCAAAAATGGTTTGGGTCATTTGAATATGGTTTTCACTAATATTTTTCAGTATTCTTCACTCAATACGCAATTTTTGATTTATTTGAATCGGTTGATGTCTATTTGAGTTATGTCTATTTGAGAATTACATCAAATATTCCTCCAAATGAAATAGAATGGAAGTGTTGTTCTGCTGATATTTCTGAAACTTCTCTTATATTTACAGTTTGTGAAACCATTTTCATTCGATTTACAAGAATGAGCATATACATAAGAACTTTTTCCCGTTATCAAATCTATAAAACTCGAAAACTGCGAAAAATTAACATGAGTCTTAAACAATGCTAATTGAACTATTACTAAAATAATATTGAAAGTTGTGCTTGATATTTCTGATGCCTTTGACTTTGAGTGGCATGAGGGTTTGCTTGCCAAACTTCGATTCTATGGCTTGTCGAATCATTTTTGTGTATGGCTCATCAACTTCCTGAAAGATCTTTCCCTGCTAGTGGTTGTCGATGGATATCTGTCGAATAGTCTCATCATCAACGATGGTGTTCCCCAGAGATACATTTTGTGTCCAACCCTCTTTCTATTGTATATCAACGACATATTGGAAAAAAAAACAAGAGTCCTATTGGATTCTTGCTTTGCTGATAACACCACACTTGTCTCATCATTGCATTTGGATTCCGGTACATCAGCTGAGGATGTACATCTTCACCGGCAGCAGGAGGTTCAATATCTTAATGACGATCTAGGAATAATTTCGAATTGGAGTAAAAGTAACCAGGTTCAATTCAATGCCACAAAAATCCAGGCATCTGTTTTCTCCAAAAAATAAATGTTTTCGAACCGGATATAATAATGTCAGGTCAGATGATTCCGCTTTCTACTTCGATAAGTTTGTTGGGAGTTAAATTAGACACCAATATGTCTTGACATAATCATGTCATTGGAATTACAAAGGCTGCTTCCCAAGAGCTTGGAACACTGTTCTGAATCAGAAAACTGTGCACACCTCAGCAACTTTTGATGATTTATAAAGCTCAAATCATACTTTTTTTGGAGTATTGTTCTGATGTATGGAGCTCCGCCCCCAAATATACCCTGCAGCTGCTGGATTCCATCCAGAAATTATCCATCTGCCTGACTGAAGACGCAAGTATCACTTACAAGTTTATCAGTCTAAAACATCAAAGAAAGGTTAGAGATTTTTCTCTCTTCTATAGATTACTTCACGGGAAGGGTTTCAGTGACCTGGAATATTTGATTCCACCAAGAGCGGTACCTACATATCAAAAATACGCGACGGACTGTGGTTGTTCATCGTTTCAGAGTTCAACTCAGTATACCTCGAACTTCTATGTTTGAGAACTCTTTCATTTTAAAAACGGCGTTTCTATGGAATAACCTTCCTGAGAACGTTTTTCCAAATGGATTTGATCTCCAGCGATCCAAATCCAACGTGAAACACTACTTTCGCATAGGCATCGCTTTAAGAGCGCCTCAAGGATTTTTCTATAGTGCTTGTGTTTCGCTTTGGAAAAATAGTGGTTTATTTCAAAATGAAATATGTCAAGACTTTGAAATCCTCAAAGATAAATTCAAGGTCCGTCATGCCAAGATTTTTAAAATTCCCTCTGAATTATATACATCGGCATAATAGGTACAATGTATAACAGCGGAAAATAAATTAAACGATGTTTACTGTTCAAAAGTATGCTTTATTCTATTTTCAAATATATTTTCTAGTCACTCGTTCGATTACTACTTCGATTAGGGCATCCTCTTTGAATATTCCTACCCTACTATTTTTTGCAGACAACCTGAAACTATATTATAAAATCGACGACATTACTGACTGCTAACGTGTACAACATAAATTAAATATAATCAAACTTTGGTGAAATAATAATTGTCTACAACTGAACGTATCTAACTGTAAAATAATATCATTTACAACAAAAAAGCGAACTTTAATGTACGATTATTCAATCAACAAAACTACAATCAACCGCGTAAATGAGATGGTAGATCTAGGTATAACATACGACAGTGAATTAACATTTACAACACATTTAAGGAATATGAGTGCTGATGCAAGTAGGATGCTCGGATTCATTCACAGGAATGGAAAAACTTCAGAAGTATTGCCACCTTGAATTTGCGTATGCCAGATCTAAGTTAGAGTATGGCTCTGTGTTATGGTTATGGAATCCAGTTTACGACTACCAAAAAACATCAATTGAGAGCGTGTAAAGGAAGTTCCTGAAATACATGAATATGTCTGAAAGTTGATGGTTAATACACCATGAGAGGCATCGATCATAACATTTTGTTGACACGATGTATTTGTTTCGAAAGAATTTTTTTCTTTCGTGTAATTCAATGTTTATATGAAAGTAGTTGTTTCAGGAGGGCTTTGTCCCAGTTTGTGCCTGAATGTTACTTCTTTGCATGACCTACACATCCATGTATAGAGTTACTTATTTTTAAATTGATTACTTCCTTCCTTTCTTTGGAAGGTTCCCATATCTATTTTGTATCAAGATGGAGTAATAGAAAGCCCAAAACTTTCTTTCCCAAAAATTAATCACCCCTAAAAATATAACCCATTCAATTTAAATAAGATTTCTCTTGGCCGGGATTTAATCAAACAGGTGAATAAATGTCATTACGATGTCATCGATGACATCAGTAGATCAAATTTATTCCGTGGCATTAAAAATCGTAATTCATGAATGAATTGTGTGTATTTTCTATAATGTTATTCAATTTTTTACTGAAAACCCCTAAGGCAAGTGTCTTACGGCGACACATTCATATCTACCAATGAGGATGACAGTGTTCCATGTAAGTGCAGTTTGTTACCATTCATTCAAAGTAGAGCTCCTACGAATGATATCTGATTTTATTCCACCCGTTGACACGGCTGGAGAGGAGACTCGCATCATACCATCAATGGAGTCAATCAGATCACGCAGGTCGCTCCATAGAATTAAGCCTCAAGAACTGGCTTGTTTGGATGCAGATTCATGATGTTCTAACAGAAGAGGTTGGCATCTGCCAAATTAACACCGACGTGTATAGCGTCGTTCAATCGCTTTCAGAATCAGAAGGACGAAATCACGGCCTCGTGATTCGGGAAATTGAACGGTATGTACACAAGATGGAGGCTAAGATCACGTCGGCGAGACAACACGCGTCTCGTATCCAATGTGTGATGGATAACAGGGCGGCCAAGAGGCCTTTCATGCCTTTTGACGAATTTAAATTTTTTTAAGATAGTGACATTGTACGATTGAATATAGTCAACTTTTCCACCAAATAAAATATGAGATGATGTTTTACTAATCTATAAAACGAGTTTTCCTTATTCAATGAATTTTCACCCGTCAGGTGCTGCCATCTAATAAAAACTGAACCCATATTAGAGCAGATAAGGGTTTGGCAACATCGCTGTTAGCGAAACGCCCATCGAGTGCAAATAATATCAGTTTGATGTTACAGTAATTGGTCGCAACCACAAGTTTCAACTTTTACACCATCCAATCTCATTTAATCAATTGGGTCTATATCTTCAAAAATATATGTTATTATAATTTATTCTTCTTATAAGTTGAACTCCACTCTTTTGCTCATAAAGTTACTATCATATTTTTATTTTCCTTTCACATGAATAAAGTCCATCATCATCTTTTTCCATCTGCTATTTCATTTCTATTGAAATTGATAATGAATAAGTTTCCCAAAATATTATTGTTCCATCTTTAAAGATTCTCTCAGTTTCAGTTTATTTTTTCAGTGTTATAGTTTATTGTATTTTATAAAAATGAAATATATATTTGTTCGAAGATGATTGACAGTGCTTCATGATGAATTTCACTAGTTTGGACATCCATTGTCTGATATTATATAAATGATTTGAAATCCCTAAAATAACTAAAAAAAGAAAAATAAAAAAATTGAAAAACAAGAATAAAAATGAATTGCTGCTATAATAATGGTTTTCCCTCGCTGTGTGTCTTTCTCTGCTCGGCAATGCGAACATTCAATGGCCTCTTAGTTTCACCTCACAAGGTATCTGTTAAATGCAATTCTTGGAATCGCGGTTCGCGTTTGGTGGTCTAGTTTTCGTGAGGCTGCTACGGATAGTATTTCCGGATCTGAGGCAGGTTCTGATGTTGTACTTAAATCCAATTCTTCGTATATTTTTCGATAATCTTCTGATGTAGGGAAGTGCACGCACTGGTTGTGGCGGCTTCTCTTCCTTTCGGGGCCCCTGTTGTCATTCAACTAAAGTCTGTTCTACCATCGATTTCAAGTAGCTATTTCGTTAAAGATCATTTTTGATGATGTCTAGTTCCTTCTTAAGATCCTCCTTCGTATTACAAATTCCGAAAGCACGGTCTAATATAGTTTTGATGATTTCCCTTTCAGTCGATTGATGGTGGTTGGATTCGTGGTCTAGATACTATCCCGTGTGAGTGGGTGTTTGGTATGCAGATTCCTCCCACTGTGAGAATCCGAATATACTAGCATCGTGAATAACTGTTAAATAGATCAATTAACGGAATACGACTCACGAGTAGTAGATTACAGCCGGTTCGGGCCTCCCCCCACCGCTATGACGTATTAATTGCTTTTTTTGTTGTTTAATAACATCAAATTCATGTGACCTTGAAGTGTCTGGTGCATGGATCGTTCAGAATTTTTTTCATATGAGATTTTGTGTGTGTGTATGTGACATAGTGACGTAATTACATTTGTTTTGTCGGGACTGAAATCGACTAATTCATTATACTCGACAGCATTTTTTTTATTCCGTAGACTATAATCATCATTATCATGTTGAAGATAGGAAAATATACTTAGATTTGGAAAATAATTAATATTTCATATAAAGATGTGTATGTGTGTGTGTGTGCAAGAGCGAGGGATGCGTGTGACGTAATCAATGCAAAGAGAGATGGAGATGGTATCGAGGTTTCACCGGTTGCTAGCGCAAGCAGGTGTTGCCGGTTGTACAGATAAATTGTTGTGTATGGGGCAATGTAGCGTTGCAGGATACTTATATTTGGGAAATAATTAATATTTCATGTAAAGATGTGTATGTGTGTGTGTAAGAGCGAGAGACGCGTGTGACGTAATCGAGGCAAAGAAAGATGGAGATGATATCGAGGTTTTACGCTGCCAATGCCAGCATGGCAGGTTCGGCGTTGACAGTTGTACAATAAATCATTGTTCATGGAGTAATGTAGCGTTACCGGTTTGAAAATGAAGGGTTAGGAATACGACTGTGAACGGGGTGTCTGAAGATACACCATTTAAATAAAACATGGCGTCGAAGTGCACAGGGTGCGTCAAAATATACCATTCAAGAAAAAACATGTCAATTTAACAGAAGTCTAGCATTCCAATATGCCAAAAGGGTACTAATTATCGAATCTTTGGTAACCAAGTTAGAATCATCAGGAGAAAGAGGACACTCAAAAGTGTCTAGGGGTTACGTGTTGTGGACTCAACGTGAGGGCAATGGGGGAGCGAAGTATATCGACAATGACATTTCAAAATACGTGGTTTTTCATAAGTTTCCACCGTTTTCCGTACGTTTTCGTTCATTTGCAATCGTTTTTCGTGCGTTTTCAACCGTTTTTCGTTATTTTACTACCGTTTTTCATGCCCTCTTTTTGTGTGCTTTTTTTTTCGTTTTTCGTGCGTTTTCGACTGTTTTCTGTGCGTTTTCAATCGTTTTTTGTGTGTTTTCGATCGTTTATTGTGGGCTTTCGATCGAAAAATGATTCTATATAGAAATTTATTATACATTTTTATTTTGGTAATATTTCACAAAGCAATTTGTATATAATATCTACGTTTCGGAGACTGCAATTGTAGTTGGTTTGGTTGCGAATGTAATGCATATAGGGTGAGACACCTTCGTTGTTGTCGAATGTGAGAACGATCCACAACGCGTGTAGGTATATTCAACTCATGAAATTTTTCAGTTAGAAAGTCATGTATCTGATGTCTCCGCATATAAATGACATCGACACCTTGTAAATTTTTCATGAAGATGGATAACTTAATCTGTAAATGTTTCGCTCCAAGTAACAGGCGGTACGGCGATCTTCGTTACTCAAACAGGAGAATGGTGTGTTTGGCAGCAGTAAAAAGTTACTGCACTGAATTCCAATCCTAATGGCTATTTCCTTAGGATGGAATTTTTGCTTGATGGTGAATATCTACAACAGCTATTGACTCTTCGATTGATACTGAAGCAAAATCACATGTTCAGTTCCATTTTTTAATAATTTCGCTGAGTGGGAGGTGTTCTATAACAGTGTCGTGCACAATGATGCAAAAGGCTCTAGTATTTTGAGGAAATCCCTAGAATGCTTCGATTTCAAGTTTTACATCAACACTGGAACTTTTGATGCTCTCATCACTTCTGGAACAATCGATGACGAAGAGAACTTTGCCCGTAAAGACGATGGAAGTGAGAAGAGGATAATGTTGATTAGTCAATTTGTAGCTGAGACCAAAGTGTGAGTACTTGAAATAAGCTTGCGAAAAATGCTCCTTTGCGAAATTCAAATGCATATTTTCCTTGGGGTAATTCTCACCGTTTAGAGTGAGCGTTTTATTGGTGATATTCAAATGATTGAATATTGTTGGATCATGTTGACTTTAGTGTAGTCACGATTTTCTTGGAAACATACTATCACATAGCAAGGGCTTTCGAGGAACGAGGAAGTCTTGACGGCCCATATTTCATTTTTTCCATCTTGTGCGAGAGCAGGCAGCATATGAAGTTACCATTTTCTGAACGGTATGAGAATAGGAGTGTCTGCTTGGATAGCTTTCAAAAGTTGAAATTTAATTTCATCATGCAGAAAGAGTCTTTTAACTTCCAGTTCGATATTTTCAATTTCCAATTCAACTTCCGTTTTCGGTGTTAGTGCAGCAGGAGTCTCTCCTATTTTGAAACAGTTGCTATCATCTCTTGCTAGTACTAATCAAATAGTATGTTAACCGTAGGAAACGCACTGATAATCATTGAAGATATTAAAAAAATACTTGATGGATATGAGCATGTTGAATGTTAGAAGAGTTGTGTTGCTGACGCTTGTATTGTTGGGAAAAGTCCAACCGGAAGTGGCCAAGTGTTTGATATCTTCGTCGGTGTAGATGAGAAAACCTTTAACAGTACTAACAATTCCAAGTTCACGAACTGCTTTCAATTCCTTACCACTCTGCACATAACTAGCAGATTGAAACATGAAAGCGCCAGCTTTGTTTACGAATAACACCTTACCGTCCCCTTTGGTCTCCTCAACTTTTCCACTAATGAACAGCAAACTATCGTACAAAGCATCGTAGGCATCAGAATGATTGATGTTTCGAAGTTTCAATAACATCATGGTTGCGAAAAAATTTGACATATGGATAGTAGGTCCGCCATTCTACCTTTTGTATGGACTCATCGATTTGCGGTTTTCGGAAAATGTTGAACACTTGAAAACAATTTATTTTCCGTTGTCAATAGTTGTCGACTAGTGAAGGTCTTGGTGAAGAATGACTTGGGGTATAGAGGTGAATTATTTTTATAGATAGTCAGCACCATACTTCCGCTTCAATTCCAAACGAATTATTATTTCTTCGTTTCTGAAATCAATGAAACTAGAATGATGGTCGAGCACTCGCAGCGTGATATTGTTCATTTCGTCTCTATGTGTAATAGGTAGGTAAATGGGGTGATTACGTGTTTCGTCAATTGCCTACCCAGGATCAACACAAACAGCAAATTCGTATATCGTATGAGTCGGTATGTCGTTGTAGAAGGCTCCAAACGTAATGTTGCTATCGAGAGAATGAAATATTGACTGTGGTAAGTATATTCATTCTGAAACTCATGACATATATCCATGAAAATAGAAGGCAATTCGACCTACGATCGAAAGCACATAAATATAGTACTAGAAAAAACTATATCTCTCTATCTATCTATGTGAATGGTGCGTCGAATAGATGGATCAAAATCGATGGGAAGCGTCGAAGAACGACTCGTTAGCGTTAATATCACAGACATGACTGATATAATGTCAGTATGACATCTCCTTAAATAATGATTGAAACAACAACATTTTGAATAAGAATCATTCATTCCTACAATGATAACATTCTATTTGTGAACTCACAGAACCATAATACATTGCTTTTTGTAAAGATGACGCAGCTGATCTAGGTGGTGGTACCTCATGTCGGTAATGGATGGAACATGGTAAACGAATCTGCAAAGCATATCGATGTTGGCAGTCCTTTGATAATCTATGCCAAACATCCAATAATTCTCAAGGTTCAGCATTCTCAAGCAAATAGTCGATCAATAAAGTTTTCAATTCAGCATCGGTTAAATCTCGCAAAGATTTATCTCCAACCATTTTTGCAAATATTATGGAGCAGAAACGGTTGGCACAGATGTCCGAAATTACTCTGGTCGAAATTTTGATACTGATCATTTTTACATGTAATCGTTATGCCTCCTCCAAAATATCAAAATATTGTACAGCATTATTTCATCAATTCGGACTTCCATTGTCTAATCTAATATAAAATGATTTGAAACCCTGAAAAAACAATTACAAAATTAATAAGGTTAACCGAAAATAACAATTTTATTAAACAAAAACTGAATTTACTAAAAATTAACATACAAGCTACAACCAAACAAATGAAAT
>WOGN01002449.1:0-16728 GCA_015342105.1 Leptinotarsa texana
AAACAACAACACTAATAATACTTAGACAACTTTTATTCACTTACTACACAACTAGGTACTGCACTGATTACAATTCACTTAGAATACTCGCTTGCTATTCTTACTACTCTCTGACTAATAATGATCTCTGTCGAAGGAATTAGCTGTTTATATAGTCCCATCGATTCGTCTTGAAATTCTAAGAAAATCGTTGGAATTATCATTCTATACTTTTCTAGTTAATCGCCTACACGTGCGTGTGACGTGATGCTCTACATGAGCAGATCCCTTCGTGGAATTGGGTCAGCGGCGACGTTAGATATTTCGTAACAATATGAAAGATCCTATCATTTTTTCGATGAGGAATGACCTCCTCAAATGTTTCACACTTATTCAGTTACACCCTATATACATTAATAAAATCAATTTTGGTGAATTGTTGATCAAGAGACATATTTTTGGGAATAATGTTTTTGCTGAACTGTTGAATATCAGATATAAGTATAAAAGGTGTATTCCTCATTCACTTATATTTGATTCAATTTTTAGTTTTGAAAACTAGTGTAAAAACCTTTGTTGAATTTTTTTCAATTCATTTGTTATCTGAGCCATTCATGACATTATAATAAATATCAGAACTTTTCAAAAAATTCTTGAAATGTTGGACCTCTCCAAAATATTTTAGAACCTTTAGAACTAATTGCAAGTGATTTACCAGACCAAAATATACAACAGAAATTTTCAGAACTTCCTTAAAATTTACCTAATATACCCTATATTTGCAGGACGTTTCTGAACATTTCATACTAGTAAACCAGTTTCGACCCCCATATATTTTGAAATCATAACCACACTATTCTTATGTCGTGTGTAGTTTTGACTATGAAGTAAATTACAGGCACTTACACCTCAATTTTTATAAAATTGATGTTCAAACCAACGATCATATTCCCCAACTTCTCAGTGAATTCTCAACTCAATCAAGATCTAACAAAATCGGTACTGGAAACAATTCAATCTTCCAACACAATATACTGTGATGGGTCTAAAACTGATCATGGCACTAGAAGTGCATTCTATATACAAAACAAAAATATTATTTCTCAATTCCACCTTCTCAATAAGACTTCAATTTATACAGCATAAGCTTATGCTATACTTTTGACTCTTTTGTGAGTTAAACATATAATGGCAAAGCTAGTTCAGTCATTTTATCGGATTCCACATCTGTCCTTCTTTAAAGTACTTTAAAGTATTTAATGAAGAGAGAAATGAAAATTTCTATTGTTTTTTACCACTTTTATTCAGACCTTCTTGGGAGTATCGTTCTCATGTACAGAGCTTCGTACTTAAGCATACCCTAAAGCTGCTGGATTCCTTCCAGAAAAGAACCATCCGCCGGATTGGAGACGTGAACATCACGTGCAACTTTGATAGCCTGGAAATTTTCTATCAATCGTACTGTGAGGATAGATTCACTACATTTCACAGACGTGATTGTATAGATGTTCGTACAGTAGCCATGAAATTTAGCGAAACAGTGACCTAACCTCCCCCTACCACAAAAACTGCGCAATGATAAGTAAAAGGTATGATATTCTTCCTGGTGGAACAAAAGTCTTGAAAGCTCAGAAAAAAAGTTCAACGTTTACTCGATCGTTAGATGCTTCATAGAACTACTTCAACAACAAAATAAATCAGGAATGTTTTTTTCTGATATACCTTGCAGCGTAAGAGGTCATACTTATGGAAGATCATAACAAAGCTATCGCCGGCAGTTGGAGCAGCCGTAAAATCATTTCATTCCTACAAATCCCCCGAAAATTAGAGTATATTCCCAGATCTGCTGACTGAAAATATTTTTACCCATTTTCATAAAACTGTATAGAGTCAGTCCGACAAGCAAGAACCCACAGCCCTAATCGATACGACCAATTAGCCTAACATATTTTAGCCATCCTCTAAACAACCATTAGTTTTGGCAAATGACGGATTGAGCATAACATAAGCTTGTAGAGGAATCGGTCATTCCGTCAACAATGAAGGGGTAGCGTGGACCATATTTGGTCCACGCAATATCTGAATATATCGGATCAGCCTCAGTTCAACAAAACTCTTGAATGAAATCTAGCTGAATCTATGTTAGGTTAGGTCAGCTAGAATGAAATCTAGCTGAATCTATGTTAGGCTAAAGAACAGTACGGCAACTAAGACTCTTCTAAATAAGGTAACTAGATTCAGAGTCACCAGGGGCTATCCTCAGGAACCTTCTGTGATCACTCACAACCGATGGTCAGGAGGGGTAATTCTGCAACATATATAGATAAGTCTAAGATAAAAACAGAGGTTGCATCATTTAAAAAAACCAATTGATGTTCAGCCTTTCTCATTACAGCACATATTTAATCATATCATATATTGTATCATTTTAGGAATTTAGACCTTTTATTATTATCATTATTATTATGACCATGTCATTCTTGCAAGAATTGCATCGGAAAAGGTAGCCTGTAATATTCTCTAAAGTTCTTAGTTAGTGCTAGAGGGAGTAGATGTCTGTAAACTATAGCAAAACTGATACCCGCCAACACCAGAAAGAAAAACCTGGAAGATTTAACTCCATTTTCTTGATAAATCGCGGTGAGTATATCGAAGGATTTTTTAAATATCTTGGGGTTCAGGTTCGAAACAAGTTCATTGAAAACATGGATCAAGTAAAATTTTTAAATTACGTACGTATATACAGCAAACCATTAACTCATTTATGACAAAAAAGACAGTTTTAATTGATCTGCTTGTATTCTCACCTCTCCATGTGTGATAATTGGCAGCTAGCCTAAACCTTCACAGCGAATGGCTCAAGATACAGTGACGAATTTAATCCTCCCCTTGAAGATGATTACTTGGTGATCAAAACACTTGTCGAGGTGTTGACATAACGGTTTGGTGTTGTGATAAAACTCCGATAATATTCAGTGACAGATTTACCTGGCAATATATGGTACCATCGGCCTAGAAGGAGTTCTAGACCGATCTTATCTTTACAACTTTCTGGAGATAGAGGCTAGATGGACAACATTCAGGATCAAGCATATTATGGGAGTGAACTCTGACATAATATCTCCAACTGTCAACTACAAATTATAGAGGAGTGAATCTCCTAGGAATATGATAGCTGATGGTTCTCAATTGGATCAAAAACAAATACAGGTTCCGGTATAGGTGTGTTTAGTCGCAGTTCCAGAACATATTTCTTTACCTGTATCAAGTCTGTTCCACTGGCCTGGAAGGTAATGAATCTACTGACTCCCTTTCGAAGGAAGGCTTGCAAGCGATTTCATCAGACCGGAACCTGTCATTGACATCAATTTTGGTTTTATTGAGCAAAAATATGTAGTGTAGTCCGAATCAACAAATGCGAAGACTTGGGCTGTTTGAAAGTCACACTCTTGTTATCTATAACTAAAAATATCATTAAACAAATAGGCTAATCGACTTCTTCAAGAAGCTGCACGTATTTGTCTCAGTTTGAATTGGTGTTAGCTATAATAAAACCTTGCGGGTTGCTCTCAATTTAGACCTACTTACCAAATGGCCTAGAATGCCTCTAAACAAATATGGTATCAACGAGTGATTGTGTTCTGCTATTGCTCTACTAATTAAAAAACATTACGATTAGTAATGAAATATTTTTTCCTGAGTATTTCATGAAACCGAATCTCATCAAATGAGGGCTGTATTGATGGATTACTGCACGAACTTGAGTCAGCGATATATAATAACAGGGCAATTATTGAATTTACCACCGATTCTACAAACATATAATTTCGAACACTACATAGGAAGGCCAAAATTGTAGGTCGTGATAAGAGGTGGAGTCCTGCAAAGCATCTGCTGTCGTGATCTGAGTGATGAGCGCCTAATGGAGGTAATCAAGATAATTAACACGTATACTGGCCGATCCTATTCGGTAAATGAACTTGTTAAGCCGCTGCGCTGTCAGAAATATTATTTGTGAGCAGTTGAATTCACAATTATTTTTTGTTCAGTAAATATAAGCGCAATGATAGTAACAAACTTCATTCGAAATAATCTTCGAAAACCAAAAAGTAACATTTGTAGATGTCGCAGGTATCAAGGTTGAATTAGACGAGACTGCATTGAATTACGACTTCAGTTGAAGTCAACAATGGCATTAGACATGGCACACATGGCATTAGACATACTGTCGTTATGAATTTGAAAAAAGTGTGAAAAGGTCTATACAGCCCTTATCCGAGAATGGGAAAACCACCTTTAACTAAGATTATGATTGTATTCATTAATTTGTATATCAATTAGTGAATTATATTTGTACCAATTCAAAATAAAATTTTAATTTCAATTATAATATGAGAAGTTGATAGAAATTAACGGAAATCGTATATTAAAATAAAATTGTCTATGGGAACAAAAATGGAATTTATGATCAGTAAAGAACCATAAAGAGAAGTTTTTGATGTGTTAAAAAATCATTATCATTCTTATCTGAAATTGGAATATGGAATAGATCCTATTGAAGTGGTTTTTTCCACTTTGAATTAGTTTTCTTAGTGACTGAAATTTGTGGTATATCATCATCCATTACATACCCTTTATTGAAAACATGGTTGCATAGTAGGGTGTAACCTTGCTATGACATTTGTGTGCAGAAATAATATTTTGGCCAACTGAAGCATGAAATGGAATAATCTCATTTGGATAAATCAACAACTGTTTAACTGCGAGCACTTGCTCAGAGCAAGTACTATTTTTCATGGAATATAGGAAAATATATGTTACAGGGGAAAATAGGTATCCTGTGGATAACATAGTTTCGTAGAACAACTTTCAAAAAGATTTCAAAATCACCATTCCAAATGAAGAGGGCAAAACGGCCCACCGGTAGAAGGGAAAGAAACTTGGTATGCAGATGCCTCAAAGATCCTAGAAGGATTGGGAGCTGATATATACGGAGGCAGAGCATTATATCAGAGCATAATGGAACAGTGTTCCAGGCAGAAGTAGCGGCCATCGAACACTGTATAGGGAAAATTAACAGGCAGAAGGTCACAAATAAAACCATTGCCATTTTCTCCGACAGCCAGGTGGCAATTAAGGCGCTCAGCTCATTTCAAGTCTTCTTAAGACTGACGGAAACCTGTCTGAGCGCACTCAAGGACCTAAGTACCCAAAATAGGGGCACTCTAGCTTGGGTACCCAGGCATGAGAGTCACAAGAGCAATGAGGAGGCAGATGTTCCGGCCAGTAAAGGCACATCCAAGGCTATTATCGGCCCAGAACCCTTCTACGGGGTAGCGAAAGCATGTATAAAGACATCAAAAAATTCATGGATGCAAGCCGAATCGATAAATTGGTGGTATAAACTCCCAGGAATGAGACAGGCGAAAGAGTTCATGAAGAAACCATCGCCCAAATTCACGAAAGACCTGCTAAACCACGACTATAAGGTTGTAAGGGTAGTGGTGGGTCTACTAACGGGATATAGCCGACTCTGGAAACATAAGAGCAACATGGGTCTTGGAGAAAAAACCCAATGCAGGTTCTGTCAATACGAGGAAGAAACCGCACTGCATGTGCTCTGTGAATGCGAAGCGATATCAAGGCTGAAACACGCAAGATGCGGAAAAGAGAAACCAGAGGGGTCAGTGCCAAGGCTATGGAGTCAGGCCATGGGCTAGTTTTCCGATAATCTAAGCTAATCTACCCTTTATTGAAAACATAGTTGCTGAGATACATGTCTCTGGGTGTAACCCTACCATGTCTCTTGTGTGCAGAAATACGATTTTTATTTATTCAGTTTTAGCCAACTGAAACTTGGAATAGAATAAACTCATTTGGATGAAAGAACAACTGCTCAACTGCGAGCACTTGCTCAGAGCAAGTACTATCTTTCATGGAATATAGAAAAACGTATGTTTCATGGGAAAATACGTATCCTGTTATGCATAAGGTCAATATGGGGGTGCTTCAACGGTTGATCTTTGAAGTTTTTTCTTATACATCAAAAACCTTCAATGACATATAATAACATCATAGATAACACTTATTGCTGATAATTAGTAATTAATAGAGAAAGCTGATTATCCTCCGAACAACAAAAAACAAATTCGATTCTTGCTGTACAAGCAATCAACTCCTACTGAAAACGACAAATTCTGTAACATTTTGATGAGCAATGTCGAAACAGTAAAATAATTTTTTTAGTTTATACTTTTTTCTGTATTTGATTTCAAACTAGTAAATGAAACTGGGCACCAAAATTATCTTCATCAAATATTCGAACTGTTTGAACTTATATACTTACATACAAGTAATTATTTCGTCCCTATCATTCTGGTGAATATCTGGTGTCTGTAGTACCTCGTAATTTCTTCATGTTACAGTCGTTAGCTGCGTATCGCAGAC
The DNA here is from genome assembly GCA_015342105.1 of Leptinotarsa texana. Classification (NCBI taxonomy): domain Eukaryota; kingdom Metazoa; phylum Arthropoda; class Insecta; order Coleoptera; family Chrysomelidae; genus Leptinotarsa; species Leptinotarsa texana. Next base: position 6,427 of record WOGN01002449.1, read on the forward strand.
GCTGACGTATGGGTTGTAAATCCATGTAAAAAATCCAGGAAAGTTAAATTGGGCAAACTGGGTGGCCATTATCTATAACCTCTTTTATCAATCCATCGAGCCGGAAAGTTATAAGTAACTATTAGAAACTAGAAAGTTTCAATTCTCTTTTCTTTATATTGATTTTCTACCACGTAGTAACAGATACATCCACATTGAACAATACATTTTTCAGCGCGAGTTCTTATTTCTGTCATTTCAATTAGTGTCATTCATTATAGAGCTCAGTTACTTTCACATCGGCAAATACAAAATATTAGATATTTGTTTCAAAATTTGAATAATTAGGTGTATTTTTACATAGCTTACTGAATTTCTATGAACGTGTAACATTTTATAAGGAAAAATTGCTAGAAAAATTGGATTTTTATTAAAAATTAGAAAAGATACACTTGATAAATGAAACAATTCATATAAAGCATAATTTTCAATATTGTTTTTCAATAAATTGATGGAGTTTATTGTTTAAGTTTGAGAATGTCCATATAGGACGAAACTGCAGTAACGTCAGTTACAAATAAAAACAGAAATTTTCATTTCTCCACCACGTAGTAATGGCTACATCCATCAATGTATTTTATAATGTTGAAGAATTTTATAATTCGTGATATCTCATAATTGTGAGACTGACTATTGTATGTACAATTTTTCTGGTTTGTTTTGCGACTATACTTATAGTACCTTAACAATTTATTTGTAGATTAACTTCTTTTCTTTCTTGACTAGTCTGATAAGTGTTATGCATGTGTGTATGTATACTGCCTTGTATAACCTTTGATAGATGAATAAATTCTATTATTATTATTATATATTTAAGAATCTTTTTTTATAATTCGACTCTTTATTTGTTTACTATTTTGTAAATCATTTTCAAAATTTATATTTAATGCTGCTTTTATATTGTTCTCTCTATTTGTACACTAATTTGTACCAACTGTCTACGACTTATCACAAATGTATATCTATTTATAATGAATATTACTGGAGTTTTATCCTAACACCAAACTGTTATTTTCAACACGTCGACACATGTTTTAATCATGTTCACTTGGTGATCATAATTGAAATATTAACTGTAGATCAAACTACAATACACCATTATACACCCGAAACAAAAATACAGTCCAAACAGTGTACTGCGAAGGGGGAACCGGCTCCAAAAAAGAAAAACCATTATAGGAGCATACTATGCACCATTACTTGACAAGCTGAAGGCAGAACTTGCGGAAAAACGACCACATTCGCAGAAAAAGAAAATCCCGTTTCACCAGAACAACGCAATGTTTCACACCTCACCGGTTGCCATAGCGAAAACCCACGAATTACGGTTTGAAATGCTTGACCATCCATCTTACTTACCAGATCTAGCCCCAAGCGACTTCTTTTTCTTCCATCATCTAAAAATTGCGGTCGGAGGACAGAGATTTCGTCAAATGAGACGCAATCACATTCGTGAACAATAATTTTGCAGAGAAAAACGCCGAGTACTATTTGGACCCGTTAAAGATATGGGAGAATTGCTGGGAGAAGTGTGTAGAGTTAGCAGGACACTATGTTGAAAAAAGAATGTCTTGTACCTTTGTTGGGTCTAAAACTTAGACCACCCTTGTACATATAAAGTTTTTATTTTCATTTCTAGGAATTTCTAGATTATGTTTAAAAATCCGAACAAATCGTAAATCCGAATCGTCTCAGTCCCGATTACAGTAGAATCCGGATATAACGACCTTCAAGGGACCGGACATACTATGTCGTACTAACTGGACGACGCACAAAACGGATTAATTTTGTAATAGTAAAGTGTACATTAGCTTATTAATCTTTTATTTAGCTATTCGGATTGCTGATCGATAGGTGAATAAAACATTTTATAAGAATCACATATACGTTATTTCAACAGTTCTTAAATGTCCAAATGTACAAACATATGTACTTACATTATGTACTGTAATACAAAGAGATAAAATACATACGCAATGCACGAAAAAACTGTGTTACTTACGTAGAAAGTCTGTTATTTCTGTTATTTGAGTTTGTTTTTGGCTTATTGTTCAAAGTCTTCACTTGTTATGGGTAACTGATGCATATTAACAGCCCTCGCCCAAATGCTCAGCGGCACGTCGTCTTCTTTGTTGAAATCATCTGGGTTTGTGTTTCTCATAAAACTAGCGTGTTTGTAACAGTTAAAAATTGTCCCTTGCTTAAGTGGGTTCCAGGCATCTTGAATCATTAGAATAACATCAAGAACAGTGATCTTTGGATACTCAAAACTACTGGATCATTTTTAGGACAAGTTTTTTACGAAAATGTTATTTCAACTTCTTGTCCGGGGTTGATTTATAAAACAGCCCGGTTTCATCTGCATTCAAAATTTCATCATCTCTAAGTTGCGCACATAGAATAAGCTGCCAAACTTGTTTTAACCAATCGATTACATCACTTTGTTGAACTGACATAGACTCACCGGCAATCTTACCACAGACGATGTTGTGTCACACTTTTAAACGGTTTATCCAACTCATGGAACATGTGAAATTTTGCATGTCTAACTGTCTAGCAAAAAAGTTTGCTTTCTCTTATAGCAGAGGTCCATTAAGGGGTATTTTTCGGTCTCTCTGAAGCTTGAACCACTGTAACAATGCCTTATCCAACTGGGTCATGAGTAGAAGTCCTTACACGTTTGCATTTCAAAACATTCTTATCTTTATTCTTTTTAATTGTGGATATTGTAGAATGGGATACGACAAACCGGAGTCGCACTAAACAGTATATTTTCACAATAATTAAATATGAAACTAAAACGAATAGTCGTTATAAGTGGAGTCGTTATATATGATTTCTACTGTAGTTCAAATTTTCGACGCTGTACTGTAATATATGTTTGTAAATACTCATATCAAGAAATAATCATGCAATTGAATTATTTGTCATATTTTAAAAACAAATGTATTACAATATCACCATTCACTTTTATACTTTATACCAGAGCCTCTATTTTTAAAGTTCCAGTGCTGCAGAAAGGTATACATTTTTGAAAAGATCAAAAAATTTTTCATTAAAGAAATCTTAATACATACTAATAGAATTTTTGAATTTGCAGTTCCAGTTTGGCGGATGGATATATAGTACATTTAAGTGTTATAAATGATACACTTTACTTGAGAATGTAGCATTTAGACTGATTGAGGAACGTAGCAAAAACATTTACCTTTTTATGTGATGCAAAACATCCAACATTTTATCTAATTTGAGAATCGAAATAATCTACAGAGCTTCAATACAGATGCTTAGTGCTTACTGCAATAAGAACTCTAGTGTACAGTAATATTTTGAAATAAATCAATGAAATGATATTTAAAATTTCATACCTAAATCCAGTTGAAGGTATAGAAGTAACAGATGAAACAGGAACAACAACCTCAGTCTTCTGGGTCACTGGGCTAGGGTATGCCTTGATATTATGTGCCATTTCAGTCTTGAATCCCATGGGTGTGGGTTTAGGTATTGGATAGTTCAGCTGAATCTCTGCTTTGGTAGTTTTTCTTCTTGGCAATGTGGCCGATTTCAAGGTTATTTCGGCAGAGGAAGTTTTGCTTTCATCTTCAGGTTCAGACTTATCCATTACTCGCTTAACTTCCATTTTATCGAAGTTTTGTTTGACAAACGGCTTGGGGCCTGGTGGAGGAGACAACGGACTCGTGAGCATACCGATATTGCCAGAAGCAGATCGTCCACTGACTCCGAAAGGAACCGGAGGTTTTCTCATTATGCAAGGTCGAGACTTGGATTTTCTCGTCCCCTCTTTGTCTAAGGCACTTGAAATTATACTGACTGCATTTCGCACTCTTTCCTTGATATCTTCCTCGTTTTTTATTGGCTCTGGTTCTGATTCTTTCGCAACTGTTTGTTCTACTGGTTCTTTCTCTTCAGGCTTCTTTTCTGGGACAATCCTCTTGCTTAATGTAGATTTGAGCTTTGGTGGGGAAGTTGATGTTAAGCTTGCTTTTCGTTCAAATTCTTTTTTGAAACCACCTACACTCACTCCTGGTATGACTATTTTTTTTGGTTTTTCTGTAGGTGATGGTTTAGGCTCGGTTGGTGAAATCATATTCTGAAATTTCTCAGCAGCTTCGAAAATTCTTGACTTTCTCCTTTCAACAGGTTTCGAAGGTAGCTCTGGTTCACTTTCTTTCTCTTTCACTTCTTCTAATGGGGTTGATTTTTCTTCTGAATTTGCTGTCATTTCTTTAGAATTTTCATCTCTATCAGCAAGAACTTTTTTCTTTACAAGTTTTTTCTTGATTGGGGTTTTACTTCCTGAAAACGTTTTCTTTTCATCAACTTTTGTTTCTTGAACACCCTCTACATTTTCTTTACCTAAAGCGTCAGCAACATTTTCTTGGCTAGGTATTTCATTTATGCCTTCCAAAACTTTAGTACTCAAACTTGTAGATAAAGTTCTCTTTACTTTTTGAAGCTTTGTTTTCTCTGCCTCTTCCAAAATTTCTGAACAAGCTGCACCTTGTGAAGATGGATCTGCTATAACTTCATTTTGTTCTATATCCATGTCTCTTGACAATGTCTGAGTTGAACTTTTATTGAGAGGGTTGGCATCACTCATATTATCATCTTCTAGAGGTGAACTCTCTATATTTGTATGAACTGTGATATCAGCCACTGTGTTTTCTTTGACGATCTTATCTTTTCTCTTGTCTAAATTAGCTTGATCAGTACTCACTGTAGTCTCCAACTTTCTCTTTGGTGTTATTTTATCTTCATTAAGAAGATCATTAATCCGTCTTTCTGCTGGATGTGCAAGTTCCATAAAACTGCCAACAGATTGAGATCTGGTGGGTGCAATAGATTCTATCTTAGCAGTCTGGTCTTCTCCTGTAAGCATAAGCTTTTCACTTTCCAGTTGTGGAGGTGGAGGTGCTAACGATAAAAGAACATCCAAGCGGACAGGCGTTTGATTTGCTAACTCTTCTGATATATCAAGACAGTTTTCACTGTAGCCTTCGTTCACCCACCAATGAGTGCATATTTTTTCTATGTCTGCCCGAGATTTGGGATTCACAGTCAACATGTCACTTATCAAAGAAGATGCCGCTGAAAAATATAAGGTGGTCTGTGTAGAGAAAGCATTATATTTCTACAGGAATTAAAAATGTTTAGTGTTTGATGGTGAGAAACGAAAAACAGTGGCTTTTAAAAATACATTCTTAAGAGTGCAAGACTGTATCTGAAATACTCATTAATATTTTACTTACGACTAGGTTTTGCTGGTTCATAATAATCCCCGTTTGATATCTGCTTCACAAGTCTTTTGAAATTACTTCCATCAAATGGCATAGCGCCATAGACAAGGGTGTAAAGAAGAACGCCAAGTGACCAGCAGTCAACTTCGGGACCTTGATAGGGAGTTCCTTTGACAATTTCTGGAGATGCATACAGAGGTGAACCACAAAAAGTATTCAAAAGTCTTTGATCATCAAAGACATTTGACAGTCCAAAATCGGCAATCTAAAAGAATAGAAATGTTTCATCCCATAATCAAAGTAGTTGAAGAAGATAACCTTAGCGTTATTATTCTCGTCGAGTAGTATGTTTTCGAGTTTCAAATCTCTGTGGCATATTTTATGTTTATGACAGTAATAGCATGCTGTTGCTATTTGTCTAAAGATTCGGCGGGCTTCTTCCTGGTCTAGCACTTTTCTTTCAGATAAATAATCATAAAGTTCTCCCCCAGCTGCATATTCCATAACTAAAACCATCTTCTCCCTATTTTCAAAAACTGAAAACATTATTACATTTAGAAAACTATTTCGAACATAAGTTTTAAATTTCAGTTTTATGCACTTACAATAAAAAACTATATTCTGATACATTCAAATAATTGTATATATTGAAGATGTCAAAGCACAAGTGTAATATATCTGAGGGTGGCTACTTTTAAGGGGACAAAATAGATATTGATGTATAAATGAATACTTTTCGAGAAAAATGAAAATTTAAATGAGTTACAAGAAATTAAAATGAGTTAGAAGGCAATAGCCCATCAGACTACCAGAAGTACTCTAGAATATACTATCGGGGAATTTGATAAGACATTATTGACGTTTACATTAGATCTTGCTTGTTAGAAATACTTCCAATCATTGAAGTTCACATCCTACACTCTGAAAATCCGATGGATTAAAGCTTTCTGACCAAAATATTGTTACGTTTTCCCCGTTGGTTCACCAATAATTGACTACACAATAATCAAAATCAACTACTGTCCGCCAAACTTGACTATCTTGATATGCGCCCGGGCAGTGTATATATATGGCCAATTGGGATATCGTCAGAAGTCCATCAAATCATCGCTACTTTCTAGAACGGTCGCGAGCGCACGTAGAGTTGAGCACGTCACAATTAATTTATGACGACCAGCGGTGGCCGGTGTATTTTTTTTAGGGGATTCTTTACAACATTATATTGGTCTATCCTATCAAAAGCCTTTGGGAAGTCAGTGTATATGGTATAAATGAAAAAAGCTTTGAAAGACAATAAACATATAACTAAAAGGTTAACAGAAATTAAAATCTACATTGGATAATAGATTAGGATTCACTGAAAATGTTAATGATTCAATATCTGTCAGAAAATATAGTTTAAAAAAAACTAGAAAACACGCTTTTAAAGAATATCGAACTGAAAAGTTAAAAATATATTTTTTAAAATAAGCTTAAAACAATAACGAACGAAAAATACCAGTATTATTGTGAAAAAAGCGACGGCGCTTGATATACAAAAAATATGGCACAAAGCGTTTTTTTCACAATCATACTAGTATTTTTCGTTCGTTATTGTTTTAAGATTAGTTTAAAAAAATTAACTTTTTAGTTAGATGTTCTTTAAAAGCGTGTTCTTTAGTTTTATAAACCACATTTATTTTTCATTTTTTAGTTTCGTATGCTATAAAAGCGTGTTTTATAAGTCTTTTTAAACTAAATTTATTTTATCTGAAATTTGGGATCAATCAGCCGTATATTGTTTGAAAAAATGACCATTGATATTTTCCGATTTCGGAAAATGTAAAATGAGTTCGAATTATATCAAGGTTACGTTCAGCATCATCTACCCGAGAATAGATCAAGCAATAATGTCGATATATCAAGGAGGTTATGTACAGCGCCATCTGCCCACGAATAGATCAAGTAATAATGTCAATAAATCTGTCAAATACAGATCCCGAACTTGAGAGTTACAAACAAACATACATACATACATACAGGTGAAGCTAATAATAAAGGCTTGTTAATAATGAATAGATAATAAAAGAATTATCTATGCCATTTTGGCGTAATCAATATAAAAACGCCTTGAAAATTTTGCTTTAATAAATAATATGAAATCAGTAGAGTAACTATTCAATTTAGATAAAAGTAAATAGCATTCACAAAAAACATGCAAGAAATGTTCCATTGAATTGACACGAAGCAGAGCAATATAATAGAGGTTTTGAAAGGTTCCTGTATAAAACCGAAAATAGCATATCCACGGGATATGGAATAGTTGTAATGATTTTGGGGTTATATCCTTATTATATGGGAGAGATATCCTTAATATACAATGTATAGATGACTATATATGTGTTGACATAGAAAAAGAAGCTTTGAACAATATTTTGCTGATAGACGATATTGTTATCAATTTTTTATGAACTTGGAGTAAGAGAAATTGAGGTTATAGACGTTTGATTGAAGACCTTCCAATGGAACATATTTAGAACTTATTTTACCATTGTAAAATATAAGTAAGTATAAGTATAAGTAAGTAAAATATCAGTATCAGTACGATCAATAATGATAATTTTTGCATCAGATCAATTTGATTTATTAACTTTTTTTAGGAGATGTCACAAACTAATATTATTATTTATTTTTCTCTTTTCATGGTACCATCACTGTTAATTTTCTTTTTTTAATTTCTGTATGTTCGCGTGCATTATGGAGTGGTGCTTCGTGGATGAAATTGAGTGGCTCTAGGTTTAAACTTCGTCAATGAATACCAGAATCTCCTGTAACTTTTTTTCTCATGTATTTTTGTATTGTAAGTCGATTTATTATTATTCTTGTTATATAATTTCATAGTCACAGCCAGAATACTTTTTCTTCAAGATAAATGAAAGGTCTGAATCAAAAATTTGAAGATAGTATCACAGCCATTTTACATTGGGGAAAAATGTATAATTCCATACATTTTGTAATGTCATCACGCAAGTGTTTTCTTCCTTAGCAGTGGTATATTAGTTATATAATGGACATCACCCCTCAAGCCAGTCTCATCAAGACTAGTACTGTCTTATGTGTAATACAGTACAGTTTTTTCATGAGTGTAATATTTTCAGTGATAATCAACATGGCTACTTCCAATAAAAGTAACACAAACGGCAATCTTCCAATATACGCAGAACATATTTGATCTGATGGAAAACGGCATCTAGCTCTGGGTATGTTTCTTGACTTGTCAAAAACATACGACTGTCTAGATCATAATATCTTGTTAATCGAATTAAAGAAATGTGGAATAAGAGGAAATGCTCTAAAATGGTTTCACTCATATTTAACAAACAAACAACAGATTCAGTATCACTAAAGACTCAAAAAACTTTAAATCTGATATTATAACTGAACATCTATAGGTATAACGCAAGGAAGTGTACTGGACCCACTGTTGTTCGTTATATTTATGAATGATTTTTGCAAATCTGAATTAGCAGAGAATCAATTTATAACTATATATGCTGATGATATAAGCCTTCTGGCAGGGGAAGAAACATATCCGGAGATAATGGTAAACTGTTGTAACATTTTTCAGAAAACAAAAAAGTTAGTATTGAACGAGCCGAAATCTAAAGTGATGCTATGCAAACTATCTAACAGCAGAGGAAAAACCAAATGATATATAGTTTTTCAATAATTCCTTTCAATTATCGCATGACACCAAGTTTTTGGGTTTTTACATTAATGAATGACTGAACTGGTCACATATAAAGGAAATCTCTTTGAAGCTTGGAAAAGTGTTCTATGGACAGAGAATAATCAGTAAACATCTAGAAAAGCAAGCAGCTTTATCTCTTTACTGTGCAAATTTTGAATCTGTCATGAGATACGGAATAATTTTTTGGGGATCCAACATGAATACAAATAGAATATTTGTTATACAAAAAAGTGTAATGAGAATAAACAATTACAAACATTATAAGGACTCTTGTCGAACAGTTTTTAGCATAATAACATCATGACTCTATATGCTCCGTACATTTTCAAATGTTTGATGTATTTGTTTGAAAATAGATAACTTTTTAATTTAAATGCCACAGAATACAAATATAACACCAAGAGGCATGACCTCATTTATACATATCATACATTGAGACTTACTGAAAAATCTGTACTTGTTAGACATTCTGCTAATAGAAATCAATTTGAAAAAAATGAAAAAGATACTTGTAGATCTAGAATCCTATTGTGTTGAGGATTTTTTAAACATCAGTTTTGAAATATAATTGTGTATGACGTCATTTTATTACATGTTATAATTATTTTTATACAAATAATTGTGGCATTTTCTAAAATAAATATTACTATTATTATTATTATTATTATAAATAAATATATGTAACACACCTCTGGTTTCAATCTAGTAGGTTTGCACCCATTATTGCTCTATTTATTGTTGAAAGGTCAGCTTTTCTAAAATGAGGTTGGTCTGCTGGCTCTGAGGTATTGAATTAATGAAATTCTTTTTTGACTACCAGCACAAAAGCAGATTCTCAAATTCGTTAACTTAGATTTAAATTATATACCAGTAAAGTATACAGATATTATAAAACCATAAAAAGCATATACTTGAGTAATCAATATCATAACAAGTATAAGAAGGCAAAAATTAAATATAATCCAAATAAAAATGTTGTTCTTGATGTAGAAGGCAATAATGTTATTTTTATTTTATTTCGAATAGTTATTTATAGGTGTTGCAAGGCCATCTTATGATGCATATTAGCTTGAGGTGTTTTTAAAGAAAATAGGTCTCCTGCTTATAGTTTCATATCCCTGAGTTACTCAGTTTTTTTTTTGTGGTTCTCAGTACGCCCAAATGCTTCTGTAAATGAGATTATGACATAAACGGCGGTTTTTGATGGGTTTTCATTGGTTGGATTGAACTGGAGTCTGGCGCCAGCCTGGGAAAATAAACATTACACAATTGTTT
>WOGN01002450.1:0-16725 GCA_015342105.1 Leptinotarsa texana
TTGCCTCAACTGCAAGTGCGGTTTATATGACCGCGAGTCGACCACAAAAATGTGGTTGGGTCAACTGCGAAGTGCAGTCAACGTGACCACAATGTTGTGGTTGCCTCAACTGCAAATATGTGATCCGTGTACGGCCGGACTTAAACTCAATCTTATTTAGATTGGCCACGGCTGTCAGAGCTATCAGCCGACTGACACCAAAGGCAGTCATCCTTCTTCTTCTTGTGTTACCAGAGCTAAACCCAAGTTCGGAAATTAGAGTGTTATTGAAAAAAATAAATATACAATTTAGAACGTGGTAGAGTTGAAATCGGCCTTGTTTTTACTAAAATATTTGTTGAAATCTAACTGAGAAAGCAACTGCAACAAATGCTGTCCGCTAACTTTCTCGTGCAACCTGTGTAGTATGAAAAGGAGAGATTCTATCACCGTGTCGCTTCTTTTTTGAAAGATTTCGAGCTCTTCCAATTCGGGTTCTGTTAATTCGGAATTCCAGGTGCTGGCCACCAAACAGAATTCGTCGCAGAGTTCGAGCAGCCTTATTATGATACTGTAAACCTGGAAGCGAAATAAATGTAAATTGAGACAGTACAGTTTGGATGAAAACTTTACCCTGCTAGGTATTTCGTACTGGACAGCTGGCACTTGATAGAGTCTGTGTTTGTTGGCATAAATGTGTCCCTGGAAAAAATAAGGGATTCTTGAGTTACACGATAAACAACTGGGTTTGAGTTAACTTCAAATTGGGAATGTATGTCTTTTACGTTCGGCATTATTATTGATAAAGTACTGAGAAATTTCATGAAATTGACCCATACGCACAAATTGATGCATAAAGATCTATCGACCATACTGTACTTGATTTCTAGACAAATTTCCCTGGGTAACACTCAGGGATCCATTCTGGGGCCCTAATTACATTGAATGTATTAGAACTGACTTCGTCAAGTTTTGAGAACCAATAACTTTTCTCAAGTCACACGAAATTCAGAGCTCTGCTTCATCCACCGAAATCCTTACCTCATCAGGTGTAGATACAAAAGTTTTTGCCAACAAATTAGTGATGAATTCGTGATGGACCTTGATTATATCTTCGAATTCGTTGGCGTTTTCGACGGCTTTCAGCAACAAAGAGAACTGGGCCTCTATCACATCGACTTGCAAGTAATACTGAAGGTTATTTACCAAGAACATAAGGTTTTGACGAAGGGTCCAAACTCTTCTGTCTCTAAAACAATAAAAAAAACTCTCACAAACTCAACTAGCCATCAAGCGGAATTACGATCGAATCACAGCTTCAATTCAGTGTTGAAGAAAGTTACCTGCTTACCGAAACTCTTCAAAAAAATACTGTATTTATTTGATTCATTGAAACATTTGATTCACTCACATTGTCTGCTTGTTTGAAACGTGCTCTGCCCAAAGTTTATGGAGGTCTATCTGTGTTTTACGCAGTCTCAATAAATAGCAGAAAAGCTTATTATACAACTCCATCACTTTCGGATGAAAAACTATATGTAGAGGCCAGTTGATCTCGAAGTTCATCTGCAGTCTAGACCATGGATTTGTTCCTGAAAGAAATTTAAACTAACGATAGTACTTTTCTAGCGAACTGACATTCCATTTCACACGAGCAATCCACCGAAAATAGTACGTAAATGTGTCCTTACGTGTAACGTCTGAATTCGAGGTTAGCTCAAACTTGAGATAGGTTTTGTCGTTTTCCCCGTAGATTTTCCTGGCAGTTTCCAGGAATATGAAGTTCAGCTTCTGCACAATCGAGTCTGAGGTGGTGTCTTTCAGATGATCTTCGGCCACTCTAATGAATTGTTGGAAGAGTTCCCCTCTGCCTAAGGCGTAATAATCTCTTAGGAGGTGCAGATGTTCGACCAAGCTGCCTTCATCCAGCATCACGGACCACAAGTACTGAAAATGATGAGTAGCAGAGCGCATTCAATATTTGTTCAATGTCATGGTGAACTTGTTAATTGTCTTTCAAAAAATAGGCATTGCCGTAAATAAATAAATAAATTATAAATCACATAGCTAACATATTATATATATCCAAAGTTGAGTAAAACTTCGGGAGGTGACCACAAAAGTGTCTCTTTCTTCTTGAATAACAAAAATTGATCAATTTCATATAAAGGATGTTTGGTTAATATTTTCATCAATAAGTTTTTGAATCTTCTGAATGGCAAGTTACAAAATTCGACAGATAAGGCATTGTATAGCTCAATTCCTATATTATCTGTTCTTTTCAACCTATTTGATTTATTTCATATATCATGTTGGTGTATATCCTTGTGAGAACTTTATTCATCAAGTTTTGTTGAACAAGAAGCAGATTTTCATAGACAATAACATACATATAATATAAAGGTCGATATACAAATAAAGGTCGATACTTTTCATCATAAATGGCACAGATTATGCTTCTTACTGCAGATTTTTGAATGACAAATATTCTATTAAGATGTACCTTTGATACATTATTCCAATTGATTACATCATACCTAAGGACTAAATGAAAAAGTGAATGATATGTTACAAGTGCCTCATTTTGATTTACTATTTTTTTATTTCTTCTGATAGCAAAAACTGTCTTACTAAGTTTACTACACATGCTATTTACATAGTATATCCATTTCAGGTTGGAATCTATTTGTACTCCTAAAAATTTGGTAGAATTTTTGTTACCTCGATTTGAGCAAATTGTTCCAAAAGTTAAGAGTTTCTGTTTTTTGTTCATTGAGACTCAAGTCATTTGGTGTGAACCATGATCGAGCTTTCTCTAATATGTCAGTATGGATCATCTATTTTATATATTTTTTTTGCCCAAGGTTGCATCATCTGCATACAATATAGTTTCATCACGTGAAGCAGGTCGTCGATATAGATTAGAAATAGAAGTGGCCACAATATTGACCCTTGTGGCACTCTTCTTAATATTTTTCTTTTTTCACTTTTGGTATTTCCTAGATCAACAATTTGATATCTTTCGTTTAGGTATGACTTCATCATGTCCAGGCAGATACCTCTCACTCCATAGAGTGATGCCTTGTATAATCCATGATTGATGAATAAATTCTATTATTGTATTATTATTATTATTATCAGTTGAATAATCTGTATACGATGCCTGGTGTCAAAGTTAAAGATCAATATTTCAATATGCGTAGCATCAATTGCTTTACAGAAAGGAGAAGAAATAACATTATCGTTTATTCCAATTTGAATTTTCGAAACTACATCAACTGCCAATGCCTTTGTATCGTAAGATTTCGATAATAATAAATAATATTTTAATTAAAAACGTACTGTGATGTTACCTTTGTGAGCTTGACCCGGCATTCCTCGATAGTGCTCTGGAATTCAATATTGTTGAAGGTCTGAGATTCCAATCCTTGCACCTTCCTGTAGTAATCGGTCTCCTTACCCTCCCAGATATCTCTCTCGTATTTGATGCGATAGTTTTCATCGCGACATTTTTTCGGATCGTTTTTAACAATCCAAACAATCCTGCCCATAAACAGAATGCTTTCGGCCGTTTCGTCGCTTATGAACAGAGGAACCATTTCCCAGTTGATGAAAAATTTACGGACGATAGGAGGGCTTCGTATTCTGCTTTTTTTCTAAAACAAGATCAATTTTTCTTGAGAATAACTGATGCGGTGTTGCTTTTTATGTTTCTATAAAAGATTATTAAATGTAATTAAATTGATGGATGTAGCCGTTACTACGTGGTAGGAGATTATGATGAAAAGAGAAATGAAAATTGCTATGTTTTTTACCACTTTTATTTGTAACTAACGTTACTAACGTCCTATATGGACATTCTCAAACTTATGCAATAAAAAAAACCTTTTTATTGTATAAGTTTGAGAATGTCCATATAGTGGATTGGTATAAGAAAACGATCAAAATTTCAAACTTGAGAATTGCCTCTTTAACTGTTTTCTATGGAGAATGATGAAACAAACTATATATATATGAATATCTATAGAACTGTTTTGAGAAACCATGAATGTTTTTAGTTTTCTCCTTCATTAAAATTAGGTATGGAGTATGACATTTTAAAATGTCACACATGCATGGCATTCGCTCATCTAGATGGCACTTCAAATGGTAAAAGGATAATCATACGAATTTTTAAACTCACGATTAGTCCTAGTTTTGTACTGCTATCTGAAGACAAGTCAACTAATTGTTCAGGATAGAGAAAATTCTCATCAGCAGTTTTACCATCTGTTATAAAGAATTCACCATAGGTGTCTACCAAATCTCCGTATATTATCCAGTTACATAAATGTCTGTAGAAAATCTTGTTGATGGATCTGATTATTCTGAAAATAACTGAATGATAATAAGTAAATGTGTACTGGATCAATAATATGGGCGATTGTCAAAGACAGATGGATGTAATTTCAAATATTTACATGATTTCTATTGATATTTACTTGATTTTGAAGTACCTGAAAGTGAAACAGGATCATCTTGCCTATTTCGTTTTGAATCTGCAGGAACAAACTACGAGAATGATACTTACAATGACATGTATTTTGATATACAATATAGCTTAAGAAAGCATTTTTATAGCAACATTTTACTAGAGAAAACTATTGATTGTAAAATTTTGCTTGAGTAAGCTATTGTATAGCAAAATGTTGCTTAAGTAAGCTATGGTATGTCGAAATTTTGCTTGAGAATGCTATTGTACAGCGAAATGTTATTGTATACCAAAAATTTGTTTCAAACAGCTAGGGTATAGCAAACTTTGCTTGAGAAAGCTATTGTATATAAAATTTTTGCTTGAGTAAGCTATTGTATAGTAAACTTTTGCTCATGAAAACTATTACATAGCAAAATTTTGCTTGAATAGCTATTGTATATCAAAATTGTGCCTGAGAAGGCTAATGTACATCAAAACTTTGCTTGGGAGTTAATGTATAGCAAAATTTTGTTTGAGAAAGTTATTGTATAGCAAATGTTTGGTTGGGTACAGCAAAATTTGACTTGAGCAAGGAAATTGCTCACAGGGTCGTCATATTTCACTTTTTATCAAGATTATCCCAACTATTTCAACAATGGCCCATATGTACGAGAACCCCTGTATCGTATACTCACTGATCAGCAGCTTTGCCTATTTGATCCACTCCACAATTTACATGCTTATGCAATCTGCCAATCAATAAACACCCGTGTACGTTATCGTTCTGTATTACCTGGATCATGGACAGCAGCACTTGGAACAAGCCACGATATTTTTCCAGAGAGCTGAGAATACAAGTCAGAGACAGGTGTGGGTTTTGTAAAAACATGTTTTCCAATTTTATCGTTTCGTTTCTGTAACCCTCCAAAACTTTGTGAACTCCGCTACAAAACGCCGTGATGTACAGACCTGTGGGGACCCTTGCAGTATTTTCCGAGGCTTTGGTTTGAGACAGCAATAGGGTCTTGCTGGATGACGAGGAGAGACCTTGAAGATATTTAACTGAGCATCCCTTGATATAAAAATATTTATTATTTTACTACTTAAATACGAAGACTTAGTACAGAAACTATTAAACTGTAATCAATGGAACTGGGTTGAAACTTCCAGAGAAAATGGGTGAATGATATAAATAATTTGCAATTGAATTTGGGGTGATACAGACAGAAATGGGACCTTATTAATACATTGGTTATTCAGAATCAGTCTTCACTGGGGCCATGTCATTTTCTGTTGCATTAACCATATATAAAAATAATCAGCTTTTTATGAACTTCATCAGGTATGTTTCGATTGAATACAAAGTTGCAGTTTGTTTATTATTTGAAACATTTGGCAGCATATAAGTTTAAATTTCAATTCATTAATTTGTAATTAGATTAGGTTAGCTACCTTCTGGGCTAGGAGTTTGTGTTAATACTGTCCGATTGAAACTTGATATCTTATGAAAATCCACAGCAATCTCGACAATCATTTGCAACAGTTTCTGTTCCCCTGGATGGAGAAATTCTTGCAATTCCATCAGGTGGGTCCACTGAAAATCATTTCTTCTTAAATAAATAATTTTTAATGGATTAAAGACGTTACATTGTTATTATCCGATAAGTCTGCTCCATCTGGGTTGTTCCAAAGATTGAACAGGCATTCGTGAATCATAGTTTTGATAGTTTCAAAAAGATGTACCTATATAAACAATTTCAAAATATTCAAAATTTCTACTTGTTGACTTTGACAAGTGACATTTTACTGTTGAAGATGTGTTCCAAAATGTTGTTCGGTGGATCTACAATTACGGGTTTGAATTTGGAATATTTAAACGTGTGATTGTTAATAGTACCTCGGCGACTTTTATGTTACGTATGATTTTCATAGCAGTTTATCATTTGAATTTTGTGAAAAATAATAAAAAACTTCTATCGTGTTTTTATTTTTTTCTAAAATAAAATAAAAACAACAATAAAAATTGATTGGCGCTCCGGGGCGACTTCATTGACTCCAGTGGCGCATTTGCTTTTTCAGTTGCAGAAAAATCCGAAAAAACCTGCAGCACCATATCATCTGAAGATCTTGATCTAACAATGTCCTCTTTCTTATAAAACAAAATGTAGGGTGTCTCCAGAGGCTCCAATAAATTCAATGTATCGCCAGAACACTCGATATATTTCAATAGCCGATAAAAATATTTTGATTTTTTCTTTACCTTTTGACAATGGACAGTACCCTCTATTTTCGAAGTTACAGACGTTTGAATAAAATTTTGTCAACTTCTAAATTCGAAGTTGTAAACTTGAAATACTTTGTTTATAATTTAGAATCAACTGTATGATAAAATTATCAAGAAATCGGGTTTCACAAAATTATTTACCAAAAGTTATTTCCGACCACCGTTATTAGGAAACATTTGTTGAAGTTTATTTTGATTCACATACTCTCTACCTGGAAGTGATTCATTCTGATAACGAAAACATGTGAGAATGGTTTGTTTTTTGATTGCCAAGATTTAGTTTATTATTCCTGATAGTTGAACCAATGATATGAGAAGTACAGATATTGTCTTCTTACAATAGATTTTTATTTTATTCTATTGTTGCTATAAATCCAAGTGTAAGAGGATCTATTCTAAGATTGCAATCTCATTCTGGTTATTTTGCCGTTTCACAAAAAGGGGATCGTCGATTTTGCGGTATATTTCAATTCAGAGAAATTACAAAACTAAATTGAATCATTGTCCATTGTTGTTTTGAAACAATGTTGATCAGAAATGTGGTAGTTGTTTAAAAGTTATTTCATTGTTATTATTGAATTGTCAAGGTTGTATTCTATTTTACTAACTGTAAACTGTTAAGGTTAACGTTTTTTTTCACTTCCATAAAACTCAGCTGTATTGTCGCTGATATGAATGATGAAACTCCTTCCAGTAAACAGTATGAGGAATCGAAAAATCAGGTCAATTTTATTGTCAAGTCCTGCTGAAAATGTAACAGATCCTCCGGCTAAAGTTCAATACCTTCTTCATCCATTTGAGTTTATAGCTCGTGAGTTATAAGAGGATCTATAGTCTCTTCAAGCATTTCAAGGTACAGATTGCCAGTCAATGGACCAATAATGGCATTTCCATGAATACCACCCCAAACATGAACTTTTTGTGGGTGTTGTGTATGCCCTTTCCGAAAAATATATGGGTTTTCGTCACTCCAATAGCGACATTGCATAACATTGCATTGCCATTTAGAAAAAGTTAACACTCATCGCTGAAACATATGTTTAACAGAAGATTAAGGATGGTATTGACTCGATGAGATATGATTTCACAAAACTCTATTTTTCTATTATAATCATCCTCGTGGAGTTCTTGAAAAATCTGCCTTTTATAAGGATGAAATTTATGCATTTTCAATGCTTTTCTTATAGTCTCACGTGACATTTCCATCTGTACTGATTCTAATCGTAAGGAGTTCGTGGGCTCTGCAGCAAATGTTCCCAAAACTTTAATTTGAGCTGCTTCATTTAGTACTCTAGGGTAATTTTTTTTTTATTTGTCACTGAACCAATTTCGTAAAACTTAGTCTCCAAATCAAACACATACCGGTGACTTACATTACAATTTGGATGTCTTACGTTCAAAAGATATGTCCCCCCTTTCCAACTTCTACATAAATTATAATCATTTCAATTCTGTCTTGAATAATGTGAACCACTTTTACACTTTTGTACACTTATTAAAGTACTACCACATCTTTCAAATTGGTGAACCAATTTTTTGCCTGAAAACAGAAACTTTCTACAGCAGCGGTAGCAAAAAAGGGCGGCTATCTGTACAATTCCTGCGATGAGAATTAAAAATTCAGCATTTACTAAACAGAACTTTACTACCATCTACATTTTACTGTTAGACTACTTTTTGTTGCAAATTAATTGGAGGTAATGGCTAATGTTACCCTAATAAAGATAGATATATTTATTTGATCATGTTATGTACAAAATACATTTAGGACAAGTCAGACAAGACTATAAAATGAAAAGTAAAAATTTGTAACAAGTTTACAGTGTAAATTAACATATTCAAATTAAGTGTGGAGGTTCGGCGAGCATCTTCCTTGCGCCAAAAGTGTGTCTACACACATGTTCTAAATATTCTGAAGTGGAATAAAAACAATTTTTTTTTAAACTAAACATATTCATATTTTTAATATTGGCAGGAAGTGAATTATACAATTTAAAATCAATGAGTTTTTTTGTGATTTCATCAGCCTGAAACGTTGAGGTCTAATAAAATTTCTGTTACGTGTATCATGATCGTGTAAACTGGATTGCTTGGGAAACAAGGGGGCTCTTTTGTGAATATTCAATAGGCTTGGGTAAACATACAAAGAAGGCACCGACATAATTTCATGAGTGATGAATGATTCACGGCAAGAATCCCTAATACCGATTCCAGCAAGAATTCTCAGAGCTTATTTTTGTAATATAAAAATACATTGGACATCACTAGAATTTCCCCAAAGTAGAATACCCTAAGAAATGTGAGACTGTATGAGCGAGCAAAATACTATTTTCAGCGTAGTGAAATTTGTTAATGATTTCAGCT
This sequence comes from Leptinotarsa texana, assembly GCA_015342105.1. Classification (NCBI taxonomy): domain Eukaryota; kingdom Metazoa; phylum Arthropoda; class Insecta; order Coleoptera; family Chrysomelidae; genus Leptinotarsa; species Leptinotarsa texana. The sequence goes on from WOGN01002450.1 coordinate 9,081, forward strand.
GTCTAAGTAAAAATAAGGCACTCGATAGCTTACTTTTCAAACTTGAAATGTGGCTTGACCAATTTAGCCTATTGTCCAAAGTAAAACCCAATAATTTGACACACTGGAATTCAGGTAATGGCAGAGCCATAGAAACAATTATGTTTTGAGATTTTTCCTTATTCATCATGAGTTTGTTGACACTGAACCAGTGCTCCACTTTTTCTTGTATTTCCACAGACTTATCAACTAGAGCTGAATAATTCATAGAAGAGAATATCAAGAGTATATCAAAATGTTGAAGCATCCCAAATATTCAAGAATGTGATGATATGTATCTTTCATGATGATTTGTATTGTCACTTACAGCGAAGCAACTTATTGTGGAAGAATTGAAAGATTCTTGCAATTTTAGGTATATGTTGAAGAACGAAATGTTTATTTCTTGAAGGTCTGCACTTCATTATTTCAATAGTGAAATACTGATTTCGAATCAAAATAACCATGGATTACTTTGTAATATATTTTATTTTATTTTTCCTGTTTGTTAGCGAAACTTGAATCAAATCGTAAATTACTCGGTGAGAAATTATGATTCAAATGACACCTCAATCATAAGTTTCGATGAAGGCGACCTGAAATTATGTGAAATGCCACCTGTGAACTAGTCTGAAACTTTTTATTTCTGTCCTGATTCAATATCAGACCGAAATAATCATCTGATGTCTCTTCTTTAATAACATTCATGTGCACGAAATCAAATGAATGCAGGAGGAGCATTGTTGAATCAACAGGAAATGATAAAGAGGGTCGGTAGTTCATAGAAGAATTAGCGATTGCCATTCAGAAAAGAAACGTCATAAGTGTTCTGGGAAAATATGTTGGGTAGGAAGTAAAACAATCAGGATTTTTCTCCAATGTAGAGCTATTCTAAGATAGGATATTGATTCACTAGTGAGGAAAATGAATGTTCTGCCAGAAAAGTAACGTTTAGGAAGTTATAGAAAGGTACACATCATTTTATTTATTATACGACCGATACAACGCTTATTTTTATTGATGATCTATAATCTATATACTAGTTTATTGTTAATTTAGAGTAATTAATAAGACACTCAGCCATCTTTCAAAAAATCGAAAACAGTAGATATTTCTACCGGGGCTTTCTCTCGGAATTTTTCTATTCTAGCTTATTGTGATGAAGGACCGGCGAAAAAATTATTGAATTGGTTATAGGTTAATACATATTATGTATTTTCAGCTCTGTGTTATTTAATGAAATAACAGTGACGGTGTTCACTTTTTTAAATATTTATAATTGGAGTTCAACGCAAAATTTCAGGACTACTTCAGTTAGGGTATTTCAACAGGGACTTCCGAACTTTGACAATTGATAACGGCCATCTTGTTGTAGCTACATCTGTCAAATTAGTTATCATTTATTAAGTCTGTTTTGCCAAATCACCATGTACAAATCACTATAGGTCTTTTGGCCTGAATTGAATGATCTGGACACCAGCGATATTTGGTTTCAACAGGACAGCGCCATATTGGATATTCTGCACGAGCGATTTGAGGGCATGGTCGTTTCACGTGGAGATGATGTGAACTTGCCACCGAGATCATGCGATTTGGCCCCAATTGACTTTTTCGTGTGGGGTATTCTAAAGTCGCAAATGTATGCGAATAATACACAAACCTCAGCTGTCCTTAAAGCATTCGTAATTCATGTCACCGATCGAATTTAGCCTGATTCATGCGCCAGAGTCATGGAAAAATGGACGTTCCGGATGCGCTTCACTCAGAGATGCCGTGGTGGATATTCGAACGATGTTATATTCCACACATAATGGCATCAACAGGTCTTTGAAACAAATAAAAAAAAATTGACGATCAATGATCACATGATCAATTTCAAATATTTTGTGTTTGCGTTGAACACTCAAATATTTCTTCACAAAAGGCCCCCCTCCCAATACAATGTGAGTGTGCTTGTTTTCCATAAGATTCTATACAAAATCAACGTTTTCGATCCAACTGTTATGTTTGTTATCTAAGCCCAATCATTTGACGTGAAGTTTTTTATCTTTCCTCTTCAGCACTTTTTCCACGAGATATATATCAGTATTTGCAGTTTTTTGTAATTCTTTCCCATAGAAAGCACCCCTAATAGGTGCACCCTGTATATCTTCTAGCATAAAGGTGGCGGGATTTGTAATGTTGACTTTGATAATTTTTAATAATTCCTTAGTCCAATTGGGTGTGTAACCCTTGTCGAAAACGTGTTTTCCCTTATTGATTCGCACAACATCGCCAACTTTTAATTTTCGAGGTCCAGCTGTTTTCAGATGGGTGTACATCGATTTGAGAATTTGTTTTTCGTTGGTTTCGTTGATTTTCGAGGGTTGTATGCCCGTCTTTGAGTGTCGCGTATCATTGTAGGATTTTGTGATTTCAGGCAAGACATTCAACCACTTGTAGGTGCCATTCAAACTCTAATATGTATTTGAAAAGTCTTTCTTTCAACGTCTTAATGGTACGTTCAGCCATAGAAGCCTTAGTAATGCTGTACGTAGTGTAATGATTTATTCCGTGTTTTTTTTTTCATCAAAGTTTGAACAACGTTTCGTATGTTCCAAAATATCCGAAAATGTTTTTCTTCGCCCGTTTTCGATTTCAGCGGTCGAGACTACACGAATTTTGAAAAACAATCGATGACGACTAGAATGAGTTTAAAATTTCTATTTTGGTGAGCGAGCGATCTCATCTCAGCCAAGTCCATCTGCCATAAATCATCCAGTTCCTTGATAATGGTACGGCGTCGAGGAAAATTTGTTCTAATTGGTTTATGCAGTTCACGGACAAGTTGAATCTTGTCTTTGGAGGCCATAACTGTGCATAATGCCGTGAAACAATTCAATTTATTACATTGGAATTAGGTTCATCACACACACTTTGTGTGTGTGAGACGGACGTGTGGTCTAAAATTTCAAAGAGCAGTTCAATTTTTATTTCTAAGGGGACTAACTCTGATATGGAAATCAGGTGATCCAGCTGGCCACTCCACTGGACCCCTTCTGCAGATCCAAGGCAATGGAAAACGTTCGTCCAAAAACTGTCTCACCCGAACATCAAAATGTTAGGGTGCACTATCCTGCTGGAATGTTATTTCATTTTCTACTAAATTGTCATCATTTTCTAAATTTTCTGTTGTCATAGGATCTATAGTCTTGTAATAGATTCAAGTATGTGTTTCATGAGGATTGGTCCAACAATATAATCACCTAGTATGCTGGCCGAGACATTCAATTTTTGTGGAGTTTGTGAATGTGTTTCCATCATCAAATCATCAATTATCTCTATTCACTTCAACATGCAACATGAAAGAAGTTTCGTCTGAAAAACATGTATTGTATAATAGGTTTGGGTTATTGGTCAACATTAATGAACACCTCACAAAACTGAAGTCGACGATAAGGATCATCTTCGTTCAATTCATGAACTAGCTTTATTTTGAAAGAATGGAATTTGTGGGCTTTCAAAATCACCAGAAGCTCTAGCTAGCTACTTGTCTGATAGATTGTCGATTATCCATTTGTACTACATGTCCTACAACTGTAACTTCAACTCCATCATTTCTGACAGGGCGGGATACTTCATGTTTTCTGTTGTTAGCAGAACTTGAAGTTCCAAACTTATCCATTAACTGTTAAGGTATTGATGTTGTGGTCTGGATGATTCGTATTATAAATTCTTGCTTTAGTATATTCATTATTTCGATAATAGGTTGCAACAATTTTTATTTTTTCTTCAGTAGATTAAATCATGTTGGAACAAGGTGAACAATAATGACTGAATAATAATTCGTGAAGAAGTGACAGTGACCAATTATCTATTTTTTGTTCTGCGACAACTAGATTCAACAAAAATCAACCAGTGGAGAAAAAATTAACAGTGTCGTTCATTTCAAAACGTTTACTACTAATTGAATAAATTCTACAAATCTGGAAGACCTGCGACAGAGAATTGTTCGGGAATGACGATTTCTGACTCCGGGCATCTTCAATAATGTAAGAAACGCTTTTGAAAAAAGACTGGATTATTGTATGGAACTAGGTAGATGTCATTTTAAAAACTTTATCCGTTGATTTGATATCACTTTTATTTATTTCCTCAATAAATTGAGCGACAGCGAATTTTCAGTTTTTTCTAAAATAAAACGTTCAACATTTAACTTCACAATAAAGAACGAGCCAATTTCGAAAAAAATTAAGCCAGTAATAGACGGACAAAAGACCTCATGATGTATCACTCGACTCCCCATACCGTTGACAAAAATAGGGGAGTAGTTGCTGACCTCATGGTGGTAAACTTTCGGGTATGATTTCCATATCAGAAATAGTCCCCCTGGAGATAAAAATTGTCGTATTCTTTGAAATTTTCGATTACACCTCCGTTCCAACTTACAGGAGGGGTCAAGTTTTCGTTGGAACGCCCTGTATATGAAAGTTGAAAACATATTTTTTCCTAAAATCGATCATTTAGAACGTAGCGAGATACGTAAAATACATTTTTTTTCAAATAGAACCAATATATGCTTTCCTAAGGAATGCCTTCCACAAGCATGTCTGAAGGAGATAATTTATTGGACAGATGCTTCGGTTTTTCATTAGTTTTGGGAAATTCAAGACAAAAATGAAACCTGTATTATTTTTTAAACTACGTGCTCTCTTAATTTTTGAGTCAATTTTCACAATATTATTAATTACATCATTCGCTCGTCCTATTTCCTATAAGAAATCAAGATGTGGAAATCAAGAGATTACACTAAAATCACATTTTTGGAAACATTTATTTTTATCGCATTCAATTAGAAGAAGAGTTCGCGATTTCTGCTGGTTAATTTGTATACTGGGTACTCGGTATTATATCTTTTTCAACATTACCATGTGTCATGTTTAAACATTTGTTTTATGTCGCAAATAATCTGCGAGGCCGTAAATGTAAGTCAGTTACCTTCGAATGTTATCTATCAAAGTTTCCAGCTAATTGACAGGCCGATAGTATTCGAAAGAAAGACAATACACGTAGCAAACAACAGCTGCGTATACAATATTTTCCCAAATACGAGGGCGGTTCAAGAAATACACGATCTAACAAACACAAAATTTTTGGAAAAAGTATCTGTACTTTTCCACATAGTCTCCACTTAGCTCCATACATTTTCTCCAACGAGTCTCAATTATTATTCAACGACAATTTTTTTTCACCTTCATCACTGTTAACAGCGTGGTATAATATACTTCAAATGAACAAGAAAGAACTTGAAAAAACTAAAAACACGAATTAAAAACACTATTGATTAATAGAATATGCATTTTCTACGCTACTTGCTGGTATATTCAAAGGAGCAACTTAGTGCCCCCTGTTCAATAACGATAACTTAATCGTCTCAACCCACTAGAGAGAAATTGGTGATACCCATGAATCGTTGAATTCATGCTACTACAATTCCAAAACAATGGTCTTGTTTCATATTATTGAAAATGATACTGGTTTGCTTCTAGACTGATCGAGTTAGGGGTATATTATACTTATCGAGCCTAATCGGTCCTAATACCCCTTTATATTTGCAGAAAAAATAAAAATTCGAGAAACAAGAGTTTAAATTGGCTCCGTGTCTGTTGACCAATAAAATTGATTGTGTCTACATCGGTGTGCCAAGTGCCAATTAGTTTAACAAAAATACGAAGTTATGAAACATTAGAAAGAGTACATTGTCTCATACATTCAAGAGAGATAGCTGACTGGATGGTAATATGGCTAATATATAATATATAACGTTGAATTTCTTATTTTTGGTGGGTGGCATGAATGCATAATTGATTTATTTTATTAGGGTTCATGAGACTTCGAGAACCATTTGAAAATGTAGCTTGTTAAATTATATTCAAAACCATGGTTTTCCAATTCATTTTTTTTCATATAGAGAATTTTTTCATGAATTTAAACGTTAACGGGTTTATATACACTTCCATTATTGAAATTTCTGTGATATCAACATGAAAACGTCTACTGAGGGAGATATTTCAAAAATAACGTTTTTATTGCGTGTTGGGTATAATCAATTCTCCCTTCCAATGCATTTCTTACACTTCCTTCTCAGGTATAGTGGTCGGAAGTGGGTGTGATTTTACTTTGAATCACGAACGAATCAGAAACTGTTTATACGCTCCGTGAATTTTACAATTTAGCAATATTAATTATTTGTATTGTTCCAATTGGTTTATCGAACAAGAAGCGGGACTAGGCTCGTGACGTCACGGGCCTAAAAATTACGATTTTCAATAATTAATTACGGGAAAACAACGCTATTTAGAGAGCTGAAACAAAGTACACTAATTTTCAATTTGAAATTATTACCAAATAAACTGTAAAGCAAAAATCATGAAACAAGCCCATTCCAAATTCTTCTAACCAATTCCCATGCTTCCGCGAAAGCAATTCGAACTCTTGACCATGAAAACAAATCGATTAGATGTTCAATGCGTTTTTTCGTAATCTCACGTATTCACAGGATTAGGTATCAGTTAGGTAGCGAATATTAGTCTGTTTCTAAATTTTTTTCCGTTGTCATGAGTCTAGTTCAAACTATAATATCTGAGTGAATATTTATTCAATTTAAAGAAAATAAGCGCCGAGATTCGAAGTCGACGAAGGCCGTTTTTTTGTCTAGTCCTGATGGTCGAAGGTTTTGCCGGTGAGCAAGTTATCCAAGTGCTTGAAAAAAGTGTAGTCCTTGAGCGAGAGGTCTGGGGAGTATACTGGGTGAGGCAGAACTCCGACGCGATGATATTATTTGTATCATGATATTAATCTTTTTACACGCTTTATATTAGCCTCACCTGTATGTGTGCATGTTTGTTTGTTTGTAACTCTCAAGGTCGGGATCTGTATATGACAGAGTTATCGACATTATGGCTTGATCTATTCGCGGGCAGATGGCGCTGTAAATAAACTCCTCGATATATCGACATAATTGCTTGTTCTATTCGCGGGCAGATGGCGCTGTACGTAACCTCCTTGATATAATTCAAACTCACTTAATTTGATAAAAGTATTTTTTTATTAACATGCGCGCCTGCTGTCTCATTTGTAACCCTCCTTTGCGCGCCTGCTGCCTTGGGCTTGGTAGCTGACTTTCAGGCCCCCTCTCCGAAATCGGAAAGTACCAATGATCACTTTTCTAAACAATATACGGCTGATTTATCCCGAAGTTTTGGTAAAATAAATTTAGTTTAAAAAGACTAAAAAACACGCTTTTATAGCATACAAAACTAAATAATGAAAAATAAAAGTAGTTGAAAAAACTAAAAAACTCGCTTTTAAAGAATATCGAACTAAAAAGTTGTTTTTTAAAAATAATCTTAAAACAATAACGAGCGAAAAATACTAAAATACTGTTAAAAAAAGCGTGGGCACTTTGTACCATATTTTTTGTATATCAAGCGCCCGTCGCTTTTTTCACAATAATTCTACAGCGAATTCAAATCCAAGATAGAGTGGATATAAACTACGCACGTGATATTGAAAATCCCAAGAATTGGCCAGGGTCGTATTCAGAACCAACATATTGTTGATCGCAAATGCTTATATGATACTTAGG
>WOGN01002451.1:0-16725 GCA_015342105.1 Leptinotarsa texana
AATTGTAGCAGAATGTTTCTTGCAAAATTCCTGAGACAGGTCGATTTTGTTTTCAAGAGAGATACATTTCTACATTCTAATGAACCAACATACATGCATCCCTTACATAGGGTAGCTACCCCCTAAATTTTTTAAAATAGCAATAAGGGTTGATTTGTATTAAATTTTAAAGATATATTATTCCTCTAAACAGCAGTTCTCGATTTTAAAAATGTCGTCGATTAGTTTCCAAAATATTATCAATTTAATAATTTGCATAAAAAATTAGCATTTTTCAAATTATCCTCATGTCTTATGAAAAATGCGCGGCTTTGTAGAAAATGTTTGAACAGGTCGATTTTGCCTTCAAGGGAGAAACATTTTAACAGTGTAATAAATCAAATTACGTACACTCCTAAGCAGGGTAGCTACCCCTAGAAAATTATTAAATAGCAATAAAGGTTGGGTTGTAATGTGCTTTTCAAACAATTTATTTCCCTTAACAATAGTAATCGATTTTTAAAATTTGATCAGGGAGATTATAGTGAACTATCTAGTTTTACAATAAACATAAGGGTAACGGTTTAAAAAAAATGGTACAAATAAGATTCAATTTAATAGAGGAATGATATATCTTTAAAATTTAATACAAGTCAACCCTTATTGATATTTAAAAAAATTTAGGGGGTTGCTACCCTATGTAAGGGATGCATGTAATTCAGCTCATTAGAATGTAGAAATTTATCTTTCTTGAAAACAAAATCGACCTGTCTCAGGAATTTTGCAAGAAACATTCTGCTACAATTCTACTAAATTTATTCCAGTTAAAGGTACCACACTGTATATTCTGTAAATTTGTGTTGGTGTTTTCGGTTTAACATCTTCCCAATTTCTCTCTGCGCAGATCAAAGCCGTGTTGTCAGCATAACAAATATGGTATCCTAGACCATATATTTTTGCTATAATGTTCATGTATACAAGAAACAGTATTGGGTCCAACACTGTTTCTTGAGGCACCCCCGATTTTCACTATTGACTCCGTACTTACCTCATTCCCTATGTTTACTCTCTGGACTCTATATGTTAAGTAATTGGACATGAGTATTTGTGGGAGACCACGAAAACCACTAGACCACAAATACTCAATTTGTTTAGTAGAATTTCGTGTGATACTGTGTCAAAGGCCTTAGCGAGATCTAGAAAACCTGCTATGCATTTCGATGATTTGTCCAAGGCCTCGACTGTCTGCTCTAGAAAATCAACTACATTGTTTTCAGTGTCTGAATTTTGAATAAAGCTACACTGCCTGTCAGTAGACGTTATGTCTGCGACGAAATTCCGTCAATCTTTCTTTACAACGGTTACCTATCTTAAAAATCGGAGTGATGAGTGATTCTTTCCATTGTTTTGGAATGTTTCCACTTGAAAGACATACATAGATTATATGGATTATATGGATAATGGATGTATTCATGTATAGTTTTTATAGTTTTCACAGAGAGTTTCTCTGAGCCAGAGGAATATTTATTTTTTAGGTTTGATGGATGAATAATAATTTCGTTTTTCGTTACAGGTTCAAGAAAAATGGTTGAATTCATTTTGTCACGTTCAGAAAAGTTTTGTTTCATATTAATATTTTGTATTTTTTGAGACATATTTATATACCCAAGTTTTTAAAGAATTCGTTAAATGTATTTGCTTTATCTTTATTATTTGGTAATATTTAACCTTCACTGGTTATTGGAGTGTTGTCTATTTGTTTACTACTTAATTTTTTATGCCGCCCTGTTACATAATTGATAACCACCCAATTTTTTTTATATTCGTTTCCTGATTCTGCTATTTTCTCTTTTTTTCTTGTTTTGATCAAATTATTAGGTTTATTTCTATATTCTTCGTGTTGTCTTTTTCAGTTTCATTTAAGAAATTTCTAATAAGTGATTAATGGTTTAATTTTTTTGTAGTATATATTTTTGAAAGAAGATATAATAATGATTTGCAGTATCTTGTTTTCTGCCAGTTTTGATTGTTTCTCCTTGAGCCCATTCAAACCCTTTTAGTTAATACCCATTTCATGGTACGTCATAAAAAACTAGTCCGCCATCTTGGTGGTCCAACATATTTGATGTAAAATGGTCGTCCAAGATTTGACCCGAACTGAGTTACAGGCCTAATTGCAAGTTGGAAACAGCGTGTAAAAATGATTTGTTGCAATTTAAGTATCAACATACGCTTATATTGATTTACTAGTAAAACAATGTATTCACTGAAAATATACAAGTTTCAAAATAATATTTTTTTTTGCTTGTACAACTGTTGTTCGTATATTCCTAAGAAATGAATAAACTCTGAACTTATAGTAAAAAGTAATAATATTATATTGATAATATATTCTTACCATGTACTGCACCCCTTTTTACCTTACCAGGATAAAAACAAACTAAAAAACTGGCAGCGATAGACGTGCTTTTGACTTTAATCATAAACTCGATTGCTAATAGAAGTTATTAGAAATCCATTAAGAAGTATTGCTATCCATTAACTTTTTCCATTAATTTTTGTAATTAGCAGGGAGTCAGTGACTTATGGAAGATAGACACATTCACGAACTCCAATTATTGAAACAGCTATAATTAAGTTTCCATTATAAACTAATAATTTTCTGTTAAAAGTATGCATGTCAAAGCGAACGAAGTTACTAAATTGAATGTAGCATCTTTTATAGTCCAAGCAACAACGCGAAAAATTTTTTCACAGATCTCGGGCTGTGACCTGTGTAAGAATGTTATACTGAGTCGAAATATTTATATTGCCACTAATGACTGTGAAACGTGACAAAATCCTTCAACATTATGAATAATCTTTTCAATTATTTTATTATTTCAATTCTTCGTCTCCAACACCAAAAAAAATCGGATTTTCTTTGTACACTGAATTATGCAGAAAGTAAAAATTTGCCCGATATCTTTTTGTTTATATACAAAATGCTTTATCACCAACTGTACCATCAAGCCATCAGTAAGAGAGAAATGTAACAGTATTGTCACGTTTTTCCCGCGTGGGTCAATTATTATTGACTACACTGAATAATCAAACTTAACTTTATTTCACTTTAAATACAACACTTCAACTAAACTACAAGTATTATTTGATTGCATATCGCCTTACTAGATCACTTCGTGTACCGCACTGTAACGTCCACTTGACTGTGTCGATATCCTCGTGGCTAGCCTTTAAATATCGTAATCGAATACCGTAGAAATTTCGCGAAGTTCCGTTAAAATCGGTAGCATTATTCTCGCTGCTTCTAGAGTGGCGGGGAATCATGGTACATTCGCGCGCACGTTTGGTTTATGGTTACCTGTGGCGGCCGGCGTTATTTTCTTTCGGGCATGATTTACAACAGTATTGATAATAATAGAGACCGCCCACGTCAAAGCCGCAATGACCCCTTTTTTCTAAAAAGATAAATCTTTTTTAAAAATATCTATGCTTATCAAGGCATCAAACTTTTGCATTTCTTGTGTAAATCGGGCTGAAGTTAAAGACCGAGTGAAAGGTATCTTCAATATATGGGATGGGTACAGTTACCCAGAAATCTATAATTAAATATGTCTGATTGAAGAAGTTTTTGGTAGAATGATGTCTTTCTTACTTTCGTATCTCAAGATTTTGAAGGGATGGTCTTGAAACGACAGAAATATCAGCCAAACAAATTCAGAAAGCTATCATTCTCAATTTTCTACTTCCACGGTTCTTCTGAACAGTGAACACTTATTTTTTATCGTGTTAAGATGGAACAACGGTTAAATATCCGTCCGAATATAACGGATCTTGGGAGAAAGGTCCTGGTAGCAAAGCCTATGAGGTAATTGATATTTACTTTAGTAGGTACTCTATGGAGGTACCCTGAGGCACGGACTGTAGAAACGGACAATACCATTAATATTGTAGCACCTCTCAGTCAATCGTTGATATGAAATGAACAATGCGCAAGATCTGTTAGTCATCACCACAAATCCTTATCTGGAAAAGGAAGTATAAAAAATATATAATTATTATTTCCTTCATAGCGATGAAATGATGAGAGTTGAATTTTATAGCGATTGTTTCTTTTCAAGTGATAAAATGAAAAAATTGAAGGCTAGGTCGCTAAAACAGAGTTTTATAGCGACAGAATGCTTGTTCCCAATAGCGACAAAACTGACGGCCATGAAATTGACAATATTGTTGAAAAATACGTGAGTATCTAGGCCTAATTATGCACCAATATCATAATTTTAATCACTAACACGTGCTAAGCATATTGAACCAATGAAGCCAAATATTCAAATATGCTTCTATGAGTGCATATTATGGGTATAACAGTGACTAGATCCTAAATCAAACAAAACATCGAACAGAAATTAACAGTTACAAGAGACCAAAATAGAAAACGAATTGCCACACTTCACTGATTCACATAACCCCACGAAAATAAGACAACAATACTTCAATTTAAACTCCGCCTTGAATACCTACAATTTATGTATCATTCTGAATAGAAGTTTTATTGAAATCGAAAAGAATACGCGACGCGTCTAGCCGCGTCAAGTATACCGGGTGACTCGGGTACCGGTGCTGTGGTCTCATGTCAAGGCACGATATATTTTAATAAATAAAACCTACGAGTTCAGTCATTTAAGAATTTGTTTATATATCAGTTCAATAATTGTACTTTCGAACAATTTTTGTTGTTGACATTTCTTTTTATTCACTAAAATGTATTCAGTTTGAGACCTGATATTTTGTTGTTATATTGATACTTCCAGGTGAAAATATTTCCGTGCTATTTCCAACCTAAAAATTTCCTTTTTTTAATATAAAACCACTTGAACTGCGAGATCGTTGTTTCATTATGCTTGTTGCTCTCAGGGTATTGCTCAATTTATCAATAAAATTTTGATGTCTTGTAGTATCAGTTTGATAAATGAATTGGCTTGAGATTGTATACCAATGGTGTTTTGTTAATTCAGTTGAAAATAGAAAAGTGTTTCAAGGATTTCGTTATAAATTCTACACAAATGAATAAACATACTAATGTTTATTGATTTCTTCCGATGGTAAAGCTATTTGGACCGTTAAGGATTCGGTTTGCATACCAAATGACTATTTGTGTTTACTGAGCTTAGAATTATGGTAAGACGCTATTCTTCTTTAAGATGGTTGATTCATAGATTGTAAAAACGATTTTAAGGAAATACGTTTGTCATCATCAATATTATCAATATCATCAATTATATAACAGTTTCTTGTTTGGTAAGCAGGCAACAACTTATTCCTTTGAACCAATTATAATCCACCATACTATAACTCCAAAATAGTAGGCACTGAATTCTCAGAAATGACTGATGTTTTTGCCTAAATCTGTGGCGTACCCAAATTATACTACCTTAGGTTAGGTTAGGTCCAAAGTGAGTGGGTCTATTCGAACCTCCACCGCAACACGCAAGGGTTTATTGTGGCTCACACCTATTCACACTCGACCAAATAAACCCACCTTTTTAACGAAGCCAATTAGTTTGTATGGTGGGTGGTCTTTCAGGTCAGATGGTAAGAGTATGGCTCTGCCGATATCTAAAAACCTGATTCGTTCCCCAGCGGGGCAGGCAAGTATGTGCTCTGCTGTTTCATCATTTTCTAAACAAAGGCGACTAACACTTTCTTCCGACAGTCCAAGTCTCTGCATATGACGATTTAAAATGACAGTGACCTGTAAGAAGGAATGTTAGACATCGTAGTTCATCCCTACTATAAAACAACAACTGTTTGGTATCAAGCTTTGAAGGGTAAATAAAAGCCTTAGACTGAGCCAATTCTGGAAGATTCTGCCAGAAGTCCATAAATCTTCTTGTCATCCAGGTGTTTAATCTTTGTTTGGCAAAGCCTAAAGCGATGCCAATGACAGGTTCTGGTTAGATGAAGCTGCTTGCAGTACTCTTCTTCGCGAGGGAGTCAGCAGCTGTATTGTCTTCCAGGCCAATATGGCTAGAAATTCAGACCAGACACAATCTGTTGAGTCTTTCTATACAGAAGAGTCGTTTTTGGCAATTTGCTACCAATTTAGACGTTGCTTGGTAGGAGCCAAGAGCTTCCAACGCCGCTTGATTGTCCGAGAATATTTTTATTGACTTGTGTATGAGGTTGAATTCTTCCAATCTCTCCACACCCAATTCAATTGCGTAAATTTCCACTTGAAATGCAGTTGCATAGGTTCCTAGGTAGATTGATATATCTTGTCCTGGGTTTGCGACTGGAAACGCCTGTACCAGAACCGGAAGGTGTTTGATCCATCTGTGAACCAACAACTATCTGCTCTTAATATTTCCTACTCTCGGAGGATCCAGTCCTCTCTACTCGGGAACAGTACTTTATAACAGTTCGTAGTTGACAGTTGGAGACATATGCAGTTCATCTAGCCTCTCTCTCCCGAAAAAGGTGGAGAGGAGGTAGACCTAGAAGGATCTCCATGGCCGCTGACGGTGTGATACTGATGGCACCACTGATGGCCACACAAGCCTGTCTCTGTAAGCCAGAGAGCTTCGCTTGAGCCGTTTTCTGTAAACCCCCAGAAGGGGAAATAGTACCCCGTCTTGAGGGCAGCCTCTGATGACCCAGAACCTAATGGCCTACCTTGAAAAGTCGTAGTTGCAGTCCTGTTTACCAACATGGCATAGATCCAGACAGTTATGGTCGATTCTATACCTTTCCTAGCCTGAGACGATCCAAATGCTCCTTTAATAGCGAGAAATATAGCAACCGCAATCTCCTTGTTGTCAAGGGATTGGGAATTATACTAAACAGGTGACGAAAAATGATGATAAAATATACAACAATGTTTTCGTTTTGTAGTATACCTTTGGGGCCAATCAAAGATGAGCAAATTCATAATTTCACAGTTGTAATTTAATTATTTTCAATCGCAGGTGAGCCTTGAAAATTTTCTACTTCAAAATATGTTTCCAAACATCAAACTTATTAATTTCCAACGAGAAACAAGATAAACATAGTTGTATGTCATACAATTTTGTATTCGCCACGGCGGAGTACTTATTAGGACATGGAACATGTAAACCAGAGTTGTATTTGTAGTCCAATAAACAAACAATAATAAGAAATAATTTTGAGTGTTTCTGTAGGTTTATCTTGTTATGAAAGTGAATGGTAATTCTCCACAAATGAATCTTATTTAGAAATAATGACATCACTTGCTTGAATGATTTATTACGTTTGCCTGGTGCAAACTATACGCTCCGTCACGCTAGAAGCCGCTTTAAAAAAATAAACCTTTTTTTAGCCTACTTTACCTACAAACGATCCTAATAAATGTAATAATGTTCATTTTTTGTAGTCTTATCGTTTACAGAGAATGCACTATTGATATTATTCAAACTACGAAATACAAGTAATAATGCGCTAAAAAGTTTTGAAATAGGTTATAACTTGATTTTAGTTTATTGTAGTAACAATAAAATATGAATTTATTTTATAACCTTTTGAAGTATAGCAAAAAAGCTACGATAACAAGACTTTACATTATAAAATAACAATTGTCCTCAAACTACAAAAGATTGGGGTTGATTGTAGCTGAAATTAAATGTTTATAGTTACCAATAAACACATCAAAAACGAATGGAATAAAATCCAGTATTTTTCAACTTAACTAACCTAACATAAAATATGTAACCTGAATTCTGAAGTAAAAACTAACGTATTTTAGAATGCTTAATTTGGAAAATAGCATCTACTCTCAACATCTAACCTGACTTACAAATTCAAAAACGAACTCATGTTAGATGTTCAGGATTGAGAATTATTTCCAACATACTAAGATGAGTACGTTTTTGAATTCGGAAGTCAGGTTAGATGTTGAGGGTGGATGTTTTTTTTCCAAATAAAGCATTCTAAAATACGTTACTTTTTATTTTAGATTGCAGGTTACATATGTTAGTTAGGATAGGTTATGTGAGGTTAGTTTGGTAGAAAAATATTCGATTTTATTTAATTCATTTTTGATGTGTTTAATGGTAACTACAAACATCTATTTTTAGCTACAATCAACTCCGTCGTTTGTAGTTTGAGGACAATTGTTATTTTATGATTTGAAGTCTTGTTATCGTAGTTTTTTTTTGCAATATTTCAAAAGAATAAAAAATAAATCGATATTATGTTGTTACTACAATAAACTACTATCAATTTAGAACCTATTTCAAAACTTTTTAGCGCATTGTTACTTGTATTTCATAGTTTGAATAATATCAATAGTGCTTTCTCAGTAACCGATAAGACTACAAATAAATGAACATTAATACATTTATTAGTATGGTTTGTAGGTAAAGTAGGCTAAAAAAGGCAGATTTTTTTTCATATCGGGTTCCAGCGTGACGGAGCTCAAACTATAGACTATTTTGTACAACTGCCATTAAAAGTGACATTTTTAATGGTTTTCAACAGTATTAAAAGATGATGTTTACAAAGTACTGTTAAAAATACTTTTAACGCTAGTCTTAAAAATATTTTTAACACTATTTTTTTCGACCAAATAGCAATAAAGAAAACATAATTACTAAATTTTCAAGAAAGTTTTATTGTGGACATTAGATAGATACAATTAAATTCTGTTACGAAAGTTTTATATACATTAAACATCGGCAAAAACTTCAAATGTGACTTTAAATAAAACACGTGAGCTGTAAACAATACTGATTGTTGGTAACCAGGTGATTCGGCGACACCTGACACGGCCACTTCACAGCAAATGCGATAACATGAAAATAGTTAACTGACAAGAGATGTCAAAATGTGTTTTTACAGATAATAATATGTTTATTATGAAAACAAGACATTTATACAAAAAACTGTGTAAGATATTTGTGTTAAAGGTAAGTTTTATTGTGTTTGTGAAATTGCTCAACTCGCTACGTTCCTTTCGCAAACTTTTTCACTCACAAAATAAAACCTTGCTTTCAACACTCAAATCATAAATAGCTATTTTCAAATTAGCGTTGTGACTTAACATTTTATTATATCTACATTATGAATCTGAAAACCCGAACTATGTTAACTTTATTTGTGTTTGTCATTTAAAGTAAGGAAGACCGTGTCTTGGTACGAAACAGGAAAATTTATGAGACGAAGAGACCACGCGAATATTATAACGTGATTGTGGCATGATATATGTCATACCGAAGACTTTTAGAAAATCTTGATGCTTCGGATCGTTAGTAGTTAACCTACATTTGAACAAAGCCAACAAATGTTTTCACCGGTACATTGTCTAGTCTTGAGATGATATTTCTTGGTTTTTGTTGATCGATGAGGTAATTTTATTATTATTACTTGTTGCACATTTTGCGAAGACATGTATTGGACGCAAGAGAGAAAATATGTTTTATTCACTGGGTAGTAAAATACATATCTGAATACCACGATCAAAATTGCCTGTTTGGGCCCCCACTTTTGTCAATTTTCGATTCTTTTGCAGTTAATATGAGTTTATTGGTAAACCACCTGAAATCCCAATTTCTTCTTAGGGTACTTTTTGTGGAATAAATAGAAAATTTGGAAAAAATCCAAAAGAACTTGATACGTAGATAGAATTTGAACCTCTGGAGTGAATAGAATATTTTGGACATTTTTCCCACACTAGAACAAAAGTACTGTATCTTGACGAGCATTTCACTGACCAACTTAGCCTCATCAGAAAATGACTAAAACATGTGAGTCATATTCTGATGATGGTAACTTGGTTAGCGAAACGTGCGTCAAGAGTCAGTATTTTTGTTCTATCAAAAGCTAACTGAAATTTTTCAGTGATTTTCTCAAAAAAAATTGGTTGAAAAAATCTGTGTTCATCAAAAAGGTCCAATCCAACGTCGCAACTCTACTCTTGACATTTTCCAAAAGTTTTTATGGGCTTGATACAGAAAGTAGAATATTTTTCTCAAATATTCTAGGTGGGAAATGAAGAACGAAATCATTTTCATAAAATAGTCCACCTTAAAATCCTCCACTTCACTTTGGAGTCATTTTGCCAAAATTTATGCTAAACAGGTATTCATTATTTCGAATTCAATTTCTCAATCAGCCCAATAATAATGACAAATATTTTTGAAAACAAGCTTCCACTAACATGCTCTGTAAAGAAATAAAAAAGTTTTAAATTATTCCAAAGGCATCAATTCATTAAGTTATTCATTTCACATAATAAATATAAAAGCTTTGTTACATTTACCTATTTTATAAAAAAAATATTTTTTTCTTATAATTACCTATGTCAAAATCAAATTAAAAATTGTATTCTTATTCAAATGCATATGTGGATCTGACGACAAGCTTTCATATCATATAAATTGTGTAATGTAATAAATTGATGGGTTTGAAATAATTCAAAACTTATTTTCTTATGCAGAAATCGTTCATTTATTAGTTATACTTCAACTGATTATTCATTTAAAAAATACATGTCTCTAAAACGTGTTATGAAACTGGTTAAGTCATTTCGATTGATTTTAGGCGGTGTTCTTTTTGTTAACCCCATTTTTCAGGAGGGTTTATTAATATGTTATTTAGATGCGTTCTCTGTCGGAAGTGGGAACTAAATTGTAAAGTGTTTTCTGATATCTACGGTATCCGCAGATACGTAAGAATATCTCACAAGTTGGTAAAATTCAATTGGCTTACAGATGTCAATAATTTAAATATAATATTTAGTGAAAACCATCAAGTTAGTAAGCTATATAACTCTGTTCCTGTGGACAGCAGTACCAAGTTTCAAAATGAAGTTCAAGGAAAGGTAGTGACGTTTCTTACATTTATGGTTTGGGTAATGTATTATTGTATAAATAAGTACTAAGGAATACATCATGCAGTGGGGTAGTTTTTGGGGTTGACTGGAGAAACAATTCAGTGGAAAATGGTACTTCCATAGATTAAAATTCGCTCTTTCCTACTATAAAAAAATAATTTTATTATAGTGATTGGGTCTTTTGAAGAAATAAAAACTATTATCATTTTCCCAAAAGATATGTTGGTCAAGTCCTGTATTAATATTATCATCAATATTATCGCCCAAAGCCATGATATATTGGAGAGGATGCCCTAGCCTTATTAACCAATGATACCGTGGATTAGGTTATTATTAGGTCTGAGAACTGAGAACCATATGCCCTAAGCAAGCGCAGTTTCCGGTTAAGATTTCTGCCTAAGTCCGGCAAACCGACATGATCTTGAGATTCGCGAGTAAAGAGGTACCAAGGACTCCAAAAATCAGAAAAACCATTTTGACAGAGTGGTCTGGATATAGTATGCGGAGTTCGAAGAGAAAATCTCGATATTTTATCCGTCTTTCCTCCTCTTTTCGGACGATATTCGTCTCACTATGAGGTGAAAACTTGACGACAAATGTCGTCATGCTCTGATGATCAAGATGGACTACATCAGGCTTATCTGCTTGCACGAGCCTGAGGGTGGGGAACGAATAGTTCTAGTAAATGCGACACTTGTTGGTCTCCACAACGAAATCAATGTCCCCCAGGACGTAGGATAAAACTGGTGTCTGGTCAATACCCAAATGAAGCACTCTTAGGACCCCGTTATGACGATGGATATAGGTTGAGATATGCTGGACATAGACATGTTGACAGCAAGTGTATTGGGATATCAGGCGACTCCTGGCAGGCCCTGCACTTTGTGTCTGGAACCGCTATACTCATCACGCGACTACGGTATACTGAGGCGTTGAAGACACCATCCTGACATGCTATAAATAACCCGCAGTTTCCGACTTCACTACACATTCGACAAGAGAAAAGCGAAGATAAGGCGCTTTAATGAGCCGAGGTCCTCAATGTTGTTAAAGAAAACTCATGCAATGTCTTATCATTGTGTTGTCGCAAGAGTAAAGTGATCTCTGCCACATTCATATGGATGGGTCAACAATGACGTTGTGATCACTTCGTTCAGTTCATCAGCCATAACGAGAGTTGCTCGAAAGAGAAATGCTAAAATTTCTGCTGCTCATGGTCATGGACCATGTTGCATCTCCTATAGAGATGCATCATTTTTCGAGCCTTTACGTAGATATGATACAGCTCATCTCCGGCATATTTCACTACTCCAAACGAGTAGAGTAAGATATTCACGGCAACGAGTTTGTTCTTCACCGACAGTTTCAATGTTGGAGTTTATGCTGATACTTGCCGCGGAGGGAGTTCTTCACTGCTGTTACCTCTTTTGAGTGGCGTTGTTCCATCCTTAGGTAAGTATACATCTCTCCGGCATCCAGATGGTACGGGATGCATCCATTTGGACATTTGTAAATCCCGAATTTCATAATGTTCCACAATCCTCAAGGACTGATGGAATTCCTTTTCCCTAGAGGCATAAAGTTTAAGTTTATCCATATATATGGGAAATATTTTGTCTCCGGTTTCCGGGGTTGCCACAGTTATACTTTCGAGTATTTCTGAACGCAACGGATAATGGCAGTAGTGAGATGCAGAAAAGAAGGGGACTGAGGGAATCGTCCTTAAAATACATCCCTTCTGAAAGTATCCCACCCTGTTTGTACTCTAGTCTAAGATGTTCTGGTGAAGCGAGTTCGTCATAGTGGTGATAGTTGTTCAATGCATCTCACTATTTTCAAGATGAGCTCACTAAATTTAGGATGAGCTCATGCGATGTTGTATCAAATGCCTTGCAGTAATCGATCCATGCAATAGAGAGGTTACGTTTATACTGTATCGAGTCCTGCGTTACACATCTATCGATGGACAGGTTCTCTTTACATCCAGCGACTCCTCTCTTCGACCCTCTCTGCTCATATATCCGTTCGAATACTCGTTCAACTGCGGTAAGTACCAATTCGTGTGACATAAGATGCTCGTAAACAACTTATAACACAAATTTAAGCATGTTATTGATATGTATTTCTTAGGGATCGACAAATCTCTGTCAATATTACCATTCGGAAAATTGTGCTCATTAGAAAATCATTACATTCAGTTCAGAAAGAAAAGTGATTCAACGGATATATTCGGTAAAATATCCTGGTCCGTTTCTAACAGTTACAAATACAGAGTTTTTTGTTCGACTTGAAAAAACTTTGTGGAAGAATCGTGACATATTGTGTAGATTTCGTTTGAAATAAAACTGATTCCAGATATCATGTTAATGCGAATATGTAGACATTGGAAATGAAATACTTGGCTGAATTTATATAATAATGATCTACGTTTGTTAGCAGTAGCCCTGTCTAGTGTTGGGTCATGAGTGCCTTACTTTTGCTATATATTTTATCAATTAGTTTCAATGTAAACCCTACTATTGATATTTCAGTGAATAGTATCAGACAATGGACCCACCAGCGCCACAAGTAGACATTAGACTGGAGTTCCTGGGCAATTTTGTTCAGAAAACATTGAAACTGAAACCTGAAAAATGGACACGAATGATGTCAATTGAGGAAAACAAATCCGTTATAAAGAAATTCTTGGAACGACCTTTTCCTATTCTTCTCGTGATTGTGCTTACTCAAACCGCCCAGTTAGTAGCCTCGAATGGGTTTCCTTTAGCACAACTGAAGAGTAAAGGTGAATTACTTTTTTCCTGATTATATTCAAATTTCTACATCGGATGCACGATTGTAACTCACTACTCAATAACAGAAAAGTGCCTTTTTGCGCAGTTATTTTTTTCAGTTTTTTGAGTTTCATCTGAATGAAATATTTGTAGAAGATCTACAAATTGTAACATACAGTTTACTGTTTTAAAACAATTATACCATTTTCACTTTAATGCTGAAAACAAAATTGAAGGTTTTTCTGCATCATTTAAACGAAAACTAAGCCTTCAAAAATGTTATCGCTTTCCAGGAGTATACTTCATAAAGAAATCTCAAATACCTGTATCCAAAACGGTACCTTCAGAATCAATTATATCTGGGGATCTTTCTTCGAAAATTATCGATCAGTTGGCATCTTTGGTGGATGAGGTAAGTAAATACTCCTATTAGAGTTTTTTCTTTCATGTTTGTGTGAAATAAATAAAAATATGAGATTTACAATACACCAATGTGAATTAATGTTCAATAAAACAACCTGAGTAAAGCAAGAATAGTTTAGCATGACAGATACTTCATAACCAATATCAGTCATTGAAGAATTATCTCGATATTCCATCTCGTGCCATATTTCTCCCTGACATGATATTTGGAGCGACAAATCAACACCGAAAACTATTACCAAATTGATATTTCGTGGTAATATGATTAGGTTAGGTTAGGTGAGTAGGTCTATTCGACTCTCCGCCGCAATCCGTAAGGGTTTATTGTGGCTCACACCTATTCACATGCGGCCAAATA
The DNA here is from genome assembly GCA_015342105.1 of Leptinotarsa texana. Taxonomy (NCBI): domain Eukaryota; kingdom Metazoa; phylum Arthropoda; class Insecta; order Coleoptera; family Chrysomelidae; genus Leptinotarsa; species Leptinotarsa texana. The sequence goes on from WOGN01002451.1 coordinate 14,381, forward strand.
AGCCCAGCTTCTTAACGAAGCCGATTAGTTTGTATTGTGAGGGGTTTTTCAGGTCAGATGAAAGTACGGCTCTGCCGAACTTTAAAGACCTGATTCGGTCCCCAGCGAGGCAGTATATGCTTTGTTAATGAGGTAGTCGGATAGTCAAGTTGCAAGACTCCCACCTTGATACCCACGAAAACCTTCCCATATGAGAGTTTTTGCACGTCAGCTACACCTGACGATGCGAAGGCATCGTCAGTTGGAGTCGTAAGCTCGACATCCATCTCCTCTGTAGACTCAGCGCCAGAAAAAAATTTAGAATGACAAATCACCACCGAATACTAGTAAATTAATATTTCGTGGTAATATGGTACTTCATTTCATTGTTAAGCTCTGGTTTTATTGAGGCAATGCAGAATTTCAAGAGATAAGATCATTGGCGCCAAAGGCAAGAACATAATAATAATAATCGTCTTATTGTTTCCCAGCTGTAGTTACATACAAATATTTAGATAAATTACAGAGCTAGTTGCTGATATAACAAGTTCAACTCAGTTAGCACAAGTGCTACTGAGTTGTTCTATATTTTGTAACATGTATTGTACATGTTACATAAACTCAAATTGTCAAGTTATTCATACGGCTGAAAATCATTTTTGATTAGTTTTCATTTGAACTATCATACATGTACTCGTATTGTGATGCTTGAAGTTTCTTAGGGAGTGAATAAGGTGACTACATTACCTATCATTAACCTTTATTCAAATTATATAATAAATATTCATTGGTCAGGATTATAGCTCCAAGACTTTTTTGAATCGTGACTGTCTCATTTTATCCCAACCTGGAATTTCAACATCGAAGTCCATATCTCATAAATGTAATTTGTATGATTTAGAGATTTCCTGAAAAACGTTTGCCAAAATTTCTGTTCATTTTCTCGAATCTCAAATTCACTTTTCGTGACATGCATTATTTCTTCTACACATAGTGTTAGAGCGTAATCTACACAAAAATATATTTTTCCACTGTATGGTTTCAGTTAATCCCTGAAGATGATTGTAGATATATACAGTCGAAATTTCGCTGTGTAATATGGTTTAAAATATTCAAATTTCTTTTAATGACCTTCTCAATGGATTAATTCTAATCGAGGCAATCTGTCATCATGACGTGATAAAATTCTTCAATGAACGAGAAGATCAAACTGTTTGATCTTCCTCTTGAAGATGATCACTTGGTGATCGAAACACGTGTCAAGGTGTTAAAATAACGGTTTGGTGTAGGGAAAAACCCCATTAATATTCATTACTACACCAAAATTTCCAAACAATATATCACAAGCACTCATGTGATGACTATTAATTGAATGCCAGTACATCACTAACCTAGCCTATATTTACCATTTTAGATTCTAGTCCCACTTCTTTCCAATCCGATGAACCACACTGAATGGCCAGCTGTTATAGCAAAAGACGTTCACAAACACGTCCACAGCCTTAAAAGCACGGTATATCAGGTAAAAGGTCAGGTAAATGGCCAAACAGTCCTTCCAATGCCAGTAGGCATAGATAAAGTTTTCGAGGTTGAGCGGTCACTTATAGAAAGTAATGGAGAAATTTGCGATTTGTATCTGAAGAGTGCAATCGAAGGAGTGATTATAAAGTGGTCAGCACAAATAAATGATGTTCTTTTGAACGATTCGTCAGAGAAATTGGCATCTAACGTCAATCCAGTTCCAGCTGTTGGTAAGTTTTTCAAATTTATTAATTAAAAACAATTTGAAATGGAATATTATCCTGAGCTGCTATGGATACAGTTGAATTTGAAATCTCATCTACAAGACTTGTAATTTCGCATCTTGTAACGACCAGTTTAAACCAAGTTCATTTCTACACTTTAGCTGCATAAAAGTCTCACACAGAATTCATTGAATTGATATAATGGAGTATATCAGGATTTTGGGTATCACTTTTTTATTTCAAAACAAACATAATCCAGAATTAAAAAATTGTGTGGTCGAAGTAAGTTTAAAGCTGTGTAAAATATACAAACATCGTAAAAGTCTAGGGATATTTTTAAAAATGGCAATAATTTTTTTTAGATCGCTTTAAGGGAAAAAAAGTTGACGGGTGATTATTAAACGAATGTAAATACTGAGTGCGCATATAAGCAAAACTAAAAAACAAAAATATGGCTCTTCTTTGGCACCCCGAAAAAAATCATTATACAAAAAAATTGGAATCAGTACAAAGTATGGCCTCCGCGCTGGTTTATTACGGCCCTGCATCTATCGTGCATCGACAAAATGAGATTGTCAATGTCTTGTTGAGGTACATTTGCCCATTCAGCGATTAAAAGCT
>WOGN01002452.1:0-13789 GCA_015342105.1 Leptinotarsa texana
AAATTGTCAATTTAAGAATAAAAATCGACCTGTTTCAGGTTTTTTTCACATAGTACATAATAACGCTAAAAATGAATTTATTCCATACATATGGACCGCATTGTATGTATACGTGTATATATGCCATGTGTCATATGTGATGGGTCCTATGTTCCTATTTTAACTGTAAGGGATATGGTCACCAAAAGGTAGGTTGCGTTTTGCAATGTTAGAACATCTACATGAGAGTTTTGACAAATTGCTGACAAATGCCCTGTGTCCTTTAGTACTACAAAAAAAACACTTTCTCTAGCAAGGATGAAATGTATTTTATATGTTGAAGTGTCACCTCATTAATGAAATCTAATATTAGAATTAAGATGGACAAATCAGAAATGAACTGTTGATTTTCAAAAAAATGTATTTGAAAAAGAAAATATATCGCAAACCTATGTATATACTACAAAAAAAGTACCCTGGTATTTTTTGTCGCAACCTCCATATACGTCACTCGGTTGGATCATATATTTTGAAACTAGCAGTTCCTTCACTCTATTTTTGCTATCTGACGTTGTTTCTAGAACTGAGGAATAAGTGGATCAGAAGCCCACCCTGAAGTCATTCAAAATCAAGATTTATGATGATTCAACTTACCAAAAAATTACTTTTTTTTTTGTTCAATATTATAGTATCATTCTTGTCATATGTAATAGAAGCAGCTTGTCCAACTTAGGCATTATGTTGAAATAATACTTCAATATAACGACCCTTTATCTTCTGGATATAGAAAATAAATATCCACAACTCCTTTACTTGTCTTAACAGTTTCACTATGTTTTATCAAGAAAATGGCTGCTATACCATATGCTAGGCAGGGCAATCCTAAAAAAACCCTGATGCAGAAATGGGATGAATGGATATACCTAAATAAGTTAAATTTTACACAGATCAAAAAAATCTTTCTGCAAGTATTTCTCATCAAGTTAGGATAGTGTTCAGTCTGTTAACTACTCAGCAGATTATTGGCTGGGTCATCTTTACTTTTTCTTCATCTTTAACTTTTAATGAAAGTTATAACTGGAACCTCTGGCGAAGGGTAAGTCCAAAACAAGCACTTTTCTCAATAACCAGAAATGCAATACACTTTTCGACGCGTGTTCCACCAACTAAGTTGTTGTCTTCAGATGAAGAAAATTGATTTCTATTCTATTTATACACTTTCACTTTCCGATACACATCAGTGGTTTCGGGTAGAAATTTGCGGAAAGTTTTCTCATGAAAGTTTTTGCAAATTTCAACAAAGTGACTCATGAAATGGAATAAATCAGGCTGTTCAAAACGGGACTTGTCACTGTTGATAATTCTCATGCTACATTTTGCTATTTCCAGACTTTCAAAAGCATCGTAAAATCTAGTGTCATGTCCCAATTTCAACAACTTCAGCCAGTGTTCATTTATTAAATGGACGTACCACAAGGCATGTTGGGCAACACTACATCGGATATATTCTGCGTGTTCTTTGAAACAAGGTTTGATGGCTTGCTTAGTCTGACTTATATCAGTTCTCACAGCTTATTTCATATGTTCTCGACTTTTCATTCTCCAACATCTTGTCTTTGAAGTTACCTAATATTTGTTGAAGTAACCAAGAAGTTTTGAAGATATCTTGGTTGAAGTATATCTTGGTTCTTATGGAAGGTCAATAAAGTTTGAATCCGTATCTTTATGAAAAGTCGAACATTTACCAAGATTCTCCCTAAATTCAAGTTTTTTAATCAACGTGACGAATTACATTATTTGACGAATAACTGTTGCTTTTGGCTATGTCCTGAATGCTGTTATATACGAGAGTTTTTAAGAAAATAAGAGCAGTTCCAACAGTACAATTTTTCCTACATTTGAATACATGTGAATGAAATCTGGATATTTTTGAAAGTTAGTCTAAAAAGAATTTGGCAAGATAATATAAAATCGATCAAACACAGTGACAGCGCTACCGAAGGTAAAATTCATAGTACATGCTTGATAAATGGATGCCTTGTAAATGGAGCACAGCTATTATTTTTATTACAGACGTTGTTAACAAGATTTTACATTGGTCGGGCTCACCCCCCTCCCCCTAACGACGATTCCTGTTTTATTTCAGCTATTCCACCACTGAAATTCTCTTCTGTATAAGTCTTGGGAAATTATATGGTAGAGATGTTCATTAAAATTGAATTCAGTTCTTTGTTTTATTTCCGCAGAATTCGGATTAAAAATGAAGTTCTGTCTGATAGTCTGTGTATTCGAAGCCAATTCCAAATAGAATACAGTTTTCAAGATATCTTCTTTGAATAATCTATCCATAATCTAATTTTGATTTTGAAACACTCTGCTATTGTATAAACACTACAACAACATAAGTTGAGGAAAAACGATTTTACAGATCAAAAATGATCAGAGAGCAAAGTTAAGAGTTAATTGTAGCTTTTTGAATTTGGCAAATTACGAACACAAGTTTCTCAATAAAACATAACATTATTTCTATAAGGAGTTCAAAAATATTACCTTTTTTGTGTCTTTCATCTTGATAAAATGTATCTTAATCTTTCATAAAACACAGTGAAGTCTGAATTATTAGTATCAAAAGTGTTTTTCGTTTCTAATAAACTAATAAACTCCACACTTGAGCTATTTTCACTTGACTTTAGCTATAGATTTTGAAAAAGTCCTCGCTCCCACATGCTGTTTCCAGAAAACTTGGAATATTTCAGACATGAAACACCATACACTTGAGAGTAACTCATTGTTCAAACAATTCTATTCAACTGAAAATAAGCAAGCTGAGAATTACCGTAAGCCTACCTTTCAAATTGAGATTTTCACCATGTTAACAAGTAGTTGAATGTAAAATTTTTGTACAGTGATACCCACCTAAATTTGTAACCTTGATCACACGAAAAAAGTAGTCGTCCATTGTAAGATTTTGAAATTTTCGCTTAGTACAATGATATTTAATGTATGGAAAACAACCAGTTCTCAAAATATGATAGTTAGAATTTCCAACTTTCCAGTTGAAATGTGATTTTCCCCACTGATCGTCTCTGATACTGGAATACTGAAAATTCATTGGAGAATTATAATAGAAGACTGTTGAATGGATAACAAACTTTTACGAAGTATGATGTCCATGGTGGTTCATTACATTGTTTGATGTAAGAAGTTAGAACCTCGGATGAAGTCGGCCTGTTCCTTTTATCATTACTTGAATATATCCTCCTGGATCGAACTTGTCTTAAAAGTGATTTTGGAAACATGTTATGTAACACTTTTAGGTGTTCAGTTGATTCCAATTCTACTCTTTCAGTGCTTTCACAGTGCTGATAATTGATAATTTTTAAGTGTTTTTAGTTCACATTTGAATATACATATTCACTGGTCGTGAACGTTTCCAAATAAAATGAACTTGAGCAAAAAAATATTGTTGGAAGGTGCAAAGACTATTCAATCTAGTCTTTATTTAACTATTTACTAGTTTTACAACTCTGTAAAAAATATTCTACATTTTATTTTTCCATCCCGATATTTGGAACAACAGACTCCAAATACAATTCCACTAATTCGAGTGACAAGAGACAAGTCGTAAATATAAACATAACCAACATGCTCTTCTTTTCCGTGTTGTTTGACATAGCACATATGTTGTTGTCGCAGCACAGATTTCATTTCTTTGTGGCACTGAAACGGAAAAGCAAGGTTAACCAATTCTTATGTTAAATTTTCATTTCAAATTCTGAAAGTACCTAGTTCTTTGTGTACATTTTACACTCATTCAACTAATTGCGGAGCACTATGTTAAACTACGAAACTTTTGAAAATTATGGATTCAGTTCATTAATGATCTAAAATTATAATTTGAAATACGCCAATTCTACCATTGAATAGATTAACGTTGTAACGAGATGTCAACTTGGTTGGTAAAACGCGCATAAAGAAACGTACAGCATTTCTGGTGATTGTGAAAAGATCTTTTTTAATCTAAATTATCTATTTGATCATAGTGCGCCCGACTCACGATCGGAAGATCGTGGGTTCGATTCCTGTCTGGACCAGATATTTTTCTCGAAAGAATTTATCTGGCTGAAGCTGGGATGATTCTGCAACCGTGTTACGAATCACACGTTAAAAGGTAAGACCTAGTTAGTCTTTTGTTCGCACAAGTTTCTCAACTTCTCAGAGTTGTCGTTCGTAGGAGTGCGACAGCTGATTAACGAAAAAACAGATTTTTTTTAAACAGATATGTTTTTCCATATTTTTTTGCCAATTTTCAGTTCTATTTCGTTGTTCTAAGAACAATGAATCTATTCAAAAGTTTACATTATTGAATATTTGAGATAATTTGATATTTCTAGCATTTGGAGGAATTTTATGTGGAAACGATCCTCAGTTGTTGATTTTATTGTATTTTAATTATGAATGGAATGGCCCGATACTTGATGAAAATTAAAACGATGTGAAAATTGTTCAATTATCATTATAGTTATTGTATTTAGTTGAAAAATAGACTGACGCCAGAATATACTGCTTCTATGAAAAATTTCATGAGTTTGTATACAATTTGGAACCTGCATATGTCTTAGTATTCCAATACTTTGATTTCAACATGTACATCACTCCTAGCAAGTTTGTCAAAATTGTTTGAACCAAAAAAAATTAAATGTTTTCCCTCTTCCAAAATTATACTGCATATATCAGTTTGTTGAAGTGAAAATAAAAGCATGTATCTTCAATATTATATTTTAACAACAACTAATTAACAGATTTGTCGATTAGAGACAAATCGAACGGCACTCTATCGAGTAGAAACTGAACTAGAAGTTGAAGCAGCGGGCCAAAGTTGCGATTCGATAAGCCCACAAAATAAAAGCGAAGAAGTTTACCTCATTGACTGGCTGCTAAAAAACGAAGAGTTATTTTTCCAGTAGTAGTGGAGAAAAGCAACAAGTGTCATTGGTGTCAACATAGTACAGGGCGCTCCCAGCAGTTATTGGTTTATGAAAAGACTTCCAAAATATCAACTTGAGTAAACATTTGTTTGTAAACGTTTTACGGTTTTTTTAAAAGAACAAAACACGCTATAATATTGGCGAATACAAAAATATAGATGAAGAAGTAGTGGTGTAAAGTTGTTAAGGGTGTTTGTGCAAATGTTTTGACTCTAATGACAAAATATCACAATGCGAAGTCAACTTAAAGTTTAACCAGCCCAAGAAAAAGGAATAATGGAAAAACAAGCGGAACATGATCTACTCATCCCCATTTCTTCAGGTAAGTATTTTATGATCTATTGAATATTGCATTTCGTGTATGGTATCTGTTTTTATTTTGCAATAAAGCAAATTGAAATAATAGTAATTATATCTTCCCTAAGCCATATGGGTGTTAGTTAAATTTGATTACTCTTAAGCAATACCTATAGTTATTTTTGATTACTCTTAAGCAATACCTGTTTCTAAATTCTGATTCTATTGTATGTAGAGTTGTATGTTTACAATCAAGAAATATGTCACTTTATATTGATGTATCCTTAATGGTGAGGAGTACTGGAAATGGAAATTGATATATTCTATTCATTTCAAATCCTGGTGAAAAATATGCTTTGAAATTTGCATAAATTTCTCCTTAACAATTTAAAATTTTTGTGAGAGGTAAAAAAACTCAATAAAAATAAACTTTATTAGAAAAAAACTTTTTTGATTCACAAAGATGTATAAATAATGTCCAGAAGTTTCTTTCATAAACAGAAAGGAAGAAAAATCCTTCCAAAACAACTACTTTCAAGTATATGGATATTGAATTACAGGGAAAGCACTTTTTCTCATTCAGTTTGTACTCAAAACATTCCTTATGGAATTAAAACTTCAGTAGTTCCCACATGATAGATGGATTTTTTTCCATTAGCTAATAACTCTCCTAAAAGTATTTCCTTTTCAATAAACTTTATACAATATTTCAACAAATTTTTCTCAGTAGGAACCTTAATACCTGTAATGACTACACACTAAATCTAAATTTCATACCTGAATGTGTGAAACTTTTGTGAAACTTTATTCTTCTGAAAATGTTTATTTTTATGTTCATTCAAAAATGAAATTTCCATTTCTGGATATGATAATAAAATCAACCATTATCATCATTTTGTTAACATAGAGATCTTTCAACAAGCGAAGGTTTCTCAAGAGATTTCAAAAGTTGAGAAGTTCAATAATCACACCTTCAAAAAATTAAATTGGATGAAAGTTGAGAATGATACGTTCTCAAGAATGATTGTCTTGGCGATCAGGGCTTCAAACTCCGGCTGGAGAACATTTTTGTTTTGAACAATTATCAGAAAGAAGTTGAAATATTTTTTGACCAAATAATTATGTCAACTAATACCCATAATTTCGTCACAATATTCTCAGCCAGCAAATTATCTGTAGACGAAAATTATGGTGAAATTATTTTGTGATTATCACTTCCCTCAGGCTATTACTACCAATTATTCTTCTATTCTATCTCTGAACAATCAATTCCAATAGAGTTACTAGTGAACAAATAAAAACTATAATTCCAGAGCTTTGCTATTAAATACAAAAATCCATGTTGAAAAGTCCAGTATGAAAATGCTTGAGTAAGCTATTGTATGGCGAAACATGCGTTGGGATTATTTGCGGTTTTATAATCTGACAAGTACTGAAAATTTCACAATGAAGTGTTATTTTAATAAAAATCCATTTTTTGGAACCACCAAAAGAAATTGGACAGTTGACAATTCTTTGCAATCTAAAATAGCAGACATATAATTGAATGTCACTGAGAAATCTAAATGATTTGCTACTTTTGGCTTCATTTTGAATTCACTGAAGTTTTTTCTTTATGTTTTGGACTTAACACTTAGCATTCTATAGTTTATTGATGCCTTTGTTTTTGAAATGCTCACTGTTTTCTCTTGTACAGTATTTTAAATTAGCATTGTCCTCTAAAAGAGGTGAAATATATCCGTATCTAATTTGGAAAACCAATTACGGTAGGTAACATCCATTAAACTATTCTCAAATAATTTTGAATACTTTTTATCCTATTTTCATTCAATGAGATAGTTGGGCTACTCAGATCATTGTGTAGGTTTTCTGTAATCAGTATGAATCTATTGGCATGTTGGAAGACGTCTCATTTTTAGATTGAACAGAAACAATTTATCAGTAGAGTACTCAAAGTAACTCTTACTAATAGTTATACCATGTTACTCTTGGACAAATTAAAAAAACAGTGTTAGTTACTAACAGACACCCAACCAACGTGACGTTATGCACATTCACATATATATACACAACAAAAAAATTCATGATATCCTAATTTTCGCTTTTAGATATTATTAAGGAAAAATCACACAGCAAAAACGGTTTACTATGCTTTAATTGAATCTCAAATCAGATATGGAATACCATTTTGGTATTCATGTGCAAGTGCAACCTTTCCCTCATCTGTGTTGATATTACAGAAAAGGGCAGTAAGATGTGTCTGTAAAGTCAAACATAGGGAATTATGCAGAAATTATTTTGCGGCCAATAAGATTATAACCGTCGTTGCACTTTTCATTCTTGAAACTGTATGTTTGGTGCACAAACATAAAACGGAGTTTGACTTTATTTCTTCTCGTTATGCTACTCATAATAGCATATTAATATAAGACGTCCTATACCTAAGTCAACATTAATCAAGGATTCCAGTTTTTATAATAGTGGATATAAGGTCTCCAAATCTGACCAGCGTACATTTCAAGAAAGCTATTAGAAATTTGCTAGCTGGTAGACCCTATTATAGCTTGCAAGATTATTTTAATGAATCATTTTAAAAGTGTACTTATACCATTTTATATTTATTTTTAGCGTATTTGAACCTATTTTATTCAAACCTTTATTAATTGCCACTTTTCATCTATATACCATTAGTTATGTTTATATTTATACCTGCAAAGATTTGTCGATGGGATACAAAATCTTCTGACAATAAAGTATATTTTGATTTGATTTTATATGTTATTCAACTCCATTAAAATATGCAAATGAGCAATCCGCCCAAGGACTTGTTATCAAGTGGTTGGAAAAAAGTTAAATGAACCCTTTTATGGAAAATAATTGGTGGTGAACTCTATATATGCAATAGTACCGCTTTCTACTTTTCAAATATATTTCAGTAGTAAAAAAACTCTGATTGCACATTCTCTATAGTTTGTAAGGTCTTAGAATAACTTGTTTCTGTGAAATAGTACTGCTTTATTATTTTTGTGGCAAAAACCAACCCTAATGATACACTCCACATAGTTTGTGAGGCCTTGGGTGAAGGTTGAGGATGGGGGTAGTTGCTTTACGTAATTGAATTACCGGTTTCCATGATATAGTACTGCATTCTTATTTTAATATATGTTTTTGCCGCAAAAAAGAACCCCGATGATACATTCCATATAGTTTGTAAGGCCTCGGGTGGGTGTTAGTGTCAATAATTGAATAACTACTTTTAATGAAATAGTACCAAATTCTTATTTTATTGTATATCAGTATATGGATGATTCCAGCAACCTTCCAAAAATTACAGAAATCAGTTTGTAAGTTATTTACATTTACAATTGGAGCATAGTTCTGGTATCAGTTAACAACTTGCTTAACAACTATATTTATTAGAATATTCTAATATGAATAATCCTAGCATAGGCGTTCTTATAGTTTAATTTTATGTTAATTCAATGCCATAAACACCCAGGCATTGGTTTTCTCCAAAAAGATAAATGCCTCCAAACCGAATATGTTAATGTCACGGCAGACAATACTTTCACGGAAGATGTTCAAGTGACTTGGCACATTTGATTAGATTAGAAATACGCGACCATCTGTGGCAGCTCATCGTTTTGAGGTTCAACTTAGTACACTTCGAACTTCACTGTCTAAGAATTCTTTCATTTGGAGAACTTCGTTTATGTTTATGTGTGAATCGTCATCGATTCAAATCCAAGGGCTACTTTCGCACAGGCACCGCTCTTCGAGAGCCTTAAGGTTTTTCTTGTAGTGCTTATATTTTGTCCTTAAAAAATCCACTTTCCTGCATTATGTATTTTCTGTGGAATACCTGCCTTATTAATCAAACTAGATGTTGGATGAAAACACTTTGATCAATTTGGAAATATGGCCAAATGAAATGATTTCAAATAACATGACTATTTGTGATGAGAAAAATATGATAGTTTTAGTAAATTCTGTGATATAAAGTAAATTTCCTTGTGAAGTTACATATACAATGTAATATCAATCATCAATGAGTTTGAAACTAGCATATTAATCAAATTTATATAGTTTCTGTGAATATGTTTTACATTATTTCCAATGTTAATTTACCCGAATAAAGAACACAATATTAGTAATGATTGATCCAGTTTTTGATAAACTTTCAGAAAATAAAAATGATCTTATGGTGCAACAGAAAAAAATCTTTTGATAAAACATGAGGCACTCAATAATAAAAAATGTGTTTTTATAGATCTGATAAATGATTTTAATAGAGTTAGTAGTGAACTTTTGCTGTGGAAACTAGAATATATAGGCAGAAAGTCCGTGGTAGGTAGAAAGTAAACATAGTTATAATTTTAGACAAGATATTGGTATTACACATGAAAAAATGTTAGGGCCTATATTATTTATTATATCTGAATTCCCCACTGTTCAACTCTGAATGAATAATTTAGTTCGAAAGAATAGGTAAAGGATTTTGAGAATATAATAGTGTGGTTGAAATAGATTACTTACATGTTACATAGATAACCGATGCATAGTACTTTTAATTAGAAATTATTCAAATAGCTGTTTTAAAAATTATGCCCTTCGAAAAGAGGACACTTTTGATATGTTATATAAACAAATTAAAATTATAGACATGATAATATAGTAATATGATATAGTAGGAATAAAAATGCAATATTTAAAAATTTTATTAGCCAAAGAATTTCCTAAGAGAATCGTAACAATTAAATAAACAAGACCATATAACACAAATAACAAAAATTTTCGGTGATATTGATGACTTATTTATTTTGTGGAAATTCATCTTCGATTAGATATAGGAATAAAATACTTTCTCTAATTTCCACTTACTTAATGTATTGATATTAATACGACCAAGGTTTCGGTTTTTACACCATTCTCAAGTGTTCTAGGACTACTGACCTAAATAGAAATATCGCAGTATATATATTCGAGAGTAAGTAATAAGATATATACCTACATTCATTAATACCCACTACATAAACTTCAAACTGTGATTAATTGCGTTGTCATCTTTATAAATTCAAAAGAGGAGACCTACACAAATCCGTTTGTTCGTTAAGGGTTTTATATTTTGAGTTTTTAATTGATTTATTGATTTCCATTGCTTCCAATAAATTCATTTTCCTTCCTTTACTACAATTATGTAAGATTTTGAGGTTTTCCTTACATATTTTGTGATTTTTTTATTGTAGATGTTCGTACATAGAAGGTTTTTGTCTACACCAATGTGTTCACAGAGTCTTACTTCGAAATTTCTGTCGGTCTGGACTGTATATACTGCAGAGCTTTATGTAGTTGTTATTAATGAATGTAGGTATATATCTTATTACCTACTGTCGGATATATATACTGCGATATTTCTATTTAGGTCAGTAGTGCTAGAATACTTGAGAATGGTGTAAAAACCGAAACCTTGGTCGTATTAATATCAATACATTAAGTAAGTGGAAATTAAACAAATTATTTTTTTTCTATATCAAACTGAAATAACATAAATGTTATATGGTAAGGGTATGATAATTTTCAAAAAAATTGAATTAGATTTGATAACTTTTTCATTTCACTTGACTCGTAAAGAAAATAATTACGGTAATTTATAATAATTCAAGACGTGACCTACTTTGCAATAAATGATTGGTGGGTAACTGTATCTGTATTTGTAGAGTGGGGAGGGTGAGTGGAGACTCAGCACTTAGGCCACATGTGACCCATTGTACATCCTCCCGAGGAGTTGTCCTCCTAGGTCATCGTCCATCCTGTCCAGGAAGGTGAACAGGTCATTACGAGACATCTCCTTTATATTGACAGGTGTAGGCCAAGACTCGCCGAACACACACTCTCTTTGGCAACCTTGAGGTGCCTCACGGTGGCCTCAGCGAAGGTTTTGGAAGGTGCAGCGATATTACTGTCGCTGCGCGGCTTCTTCAACCTTTTTAGGGTTCCCTCCGCAGAGGTGCACAAGTGAGGGAGTTTTCCTGCAGGGGCAATCGGTTCCTTGCCTTTATTCAAGTCAGAACTCTTGGCGCCCGCCGCAGGAAGTGCCCTTGCTGTTGGATGTGATCTGCTATGTCCAGCCTCCTTCCAAGCGGTAGATTGGGGTGGACATTTCTGTTCATCCCCAGCCACCGTCATAAATTGAGGTGAGCATTTCAGTCCAGCCTCGAGATTGGTTTTTGTTGTTTCTGTTTTTGTGTTGTTTCATTCATGTATGTTGCCACGAGTAGCAAGGGAAGGGTTGATCACCTTTTGCAGAGCTCCGCATTACCAGAGGTAGGCTGATTACAATGAGGTTTCGCCCAGTTCCCCAAGGGATTGTTCGTGACCGGATATCATCCACGGTGGCATGTTTTGCAAAGGCTTTTGGGGGGTTTTTGTTTCCCTCACCCTAGTAATTTCTGCCACTGACCAGGAGTCCGGCGACCCCATCCATAAGGCCACATTGGCTTCCCAGACAGGGCCTCCAGTCCCCTGCCCGTTTCCATATCCGCCACCTGGGGACGCGCCCGATAGGTAGCCCAACCCACGGCTGTATTTAGTTTTCCTGTCAATAATCCATTATGAATATTTAGAGAATCAGTATCCATACTTGAAAAATTCGAAATGAAATCCCAAAGAATGTAGTTTTATTACCGGACAACTAACTAATGTTACCTATAGAAAGTAAATTATCAATAATTACCTACAGTGTGGACAGCTCTCATTGCATTTTTGTCTTTTCAACAAATTATCCGCGAACAAATGATATTTGAACGAGAAACGAATGATTGTAGGATGGAAGCAAATCATCATTACCAATTTGTATACCGGGCGAATTGGAAGAAGAATCTTACAACATAATATTTTGTGATGAAATACTGAAAGTAAAACAAAGTGCTTTTTGAGTATCATAAAACCACTACTGACGAGATTGTTTAAATGTCTGCCAAAATCACATGGCTTAATTTAATAATTTTCTATCTATATGTGTAAATCAATATACTTGATAAATATTTGTCACTTTATTTATAAAGAAAGAATTTGAGAACATGATGATAAATAATCATTGATTAGTATTCTAAATTAATAAATTCTAAAATAATTATTAAAAATTGGAATAGTTGTGAAAGTATTTTGGCTCAACTAATATTTCGAAAACGTTTTAAAATACATTATTTTTTTATACACTACATTTCTTTAATGTCCCCCCCCATTTATTTTTTGAACGGGTTAACTCAAAAAATTGAAATTTGGGATATTGAAATTAATGCGTGAATACTTTATTTTGAAGTGAACTTGACAGATGAATCTAACTTGAAAGATGGCGACTGGATGTCATCTGGGAAAAAAATTAAATGGAAAGGGGGGTATTGTTTGTGAAACATTTTTTTGAAGCTCCTGACAAATGCTCTAGAACCCTAGAATATAATGCAATACTTTCAATTACTACAAAATGGCGGAACTTTTAATAATTGCCAAAATACATTGACATTTAACTACTTAATATGAGGTAATACGCTTGAGTTCAGTTCAGAAGAGGCTTGAAATGGTTGCCTTGAACTTTTTGACAAATGAACAGCCTATCCGATATTTCACGCCGGACATATTCGAACACAGTGACGTCAATATCTCTACAAATATTTATTATTCTCTGCCGTATATCCAATCTTGAAGCAGGTTCAGTTTCGTAAACCTTTTGGTTCAAATAGCCCCATAAAAAAGTCCAAAGGTGTCAAATCTGATCAGCGGGCTGACCATTCTGTAGGACCTCGACGACCAGGGAGGTCTGCCATAAGGCAGATAAAAAGGAATATTTCTAGAAATATCGATATCAATGTGTCTTATGATGTACTGTTTGTAACCTTTGGTGTAGTAATGAATATCACTGGAGTTTTTTCCCAACACCAAATCGTTATTTTTACACCTCGACATGTGTTTCGATCACCAAGTGATTATCTTCAAGAGGAAGATAAAACTGGAAACTTCACAAAACTAAAGGTATTTATACAATATAGGTATATCATACAGGTAAACCATGCAGGAATACTACCCATACAGGTATACCACCCTAAGTTAATTTTAAAATTCGCCTTTCTATTATTTTACAATATGTCCTTATGTATGTTTGAATGTTATTGCTATATATAGAACAATTTTCAGCTATATAAAATTAGTTTCACAATATTGCCTATCTAAATATATTTACAATGGGTCTTTTTGTAGTAATCAGTAACCCGTAGTCTCTTAGAATTATATAGCTAGAGTCTTTATAAAAAACTAACATACCGACTAGGGGTTTACAGATAACTACAAAAAGACACATTGTAAATATATTTAGATAGGCAATAGAAAGGCCAATTATAAAATTAATTTAGGGTGGTACACTTGTATGGGTGGTATTGCTGATTACCTATCTGTATGATGTACCTGAATAGCATAAATAGCTTTAGTTTTGAGAAGTTTTATCTTCCTCTTGAAGATGATCACTTGGTGAT